>NCVS01006942.1:63344-107663 GCA_003055095.1 Goniozus legneri | reverse complement strand
TTTAATTACAAAAAAAGTATCAACTCCTTAATTATAATTTTATTCTCCTTAACTGCACCAAACAACCACCAATCATTATATGAAAAACAAAAAATCGAAATTCAAATTTTTTTGCCAACTTCACGTCAGTTGGCCAACCTCATGATTTACGGAGTTGACTGAACATAGCTGCAATAAACGTTAAAAATCGAATCTATTCACTTCGTAAAGAGTGAGTTCAATCGATTAAAATAATAACAAAGAAAATCGTAACATGTCAATAAATACTCACGTCCTTCATATTCTCAAAACATAAAGGTTAACTTTGATACTGACCATTTTTTTACAAGAAATAAAACGAGACTGTTCAAACCACACCAACGTAGATTATTTCTTTATTGAATGCCGAAAAAAAGACGAAAGATCGTGGAAACAGCTAGAGAGATTATACATCACCAATATACGAATAATACAAGAAATGTCGAAACGCTAATCGTAGGTGTAAGTAAAAACTCAAAATACTATTTTTCGACGTCTCTTATTGATCTATATGATTACGTCGCTAAACGTAAATTAATATTAAGTAATTCAAAAAATGTCCAACTACAGATAAAAAAAGACGTTACGAGTGCGATGATGATGATTAAAAAGCTTGGGGCATCGGGAACTGGGAAAACGTCAACATCCACGACGAGGGCGCAATGAAGAATAAGAACGGTCGAGATAGTCGCTACGTTGCGAAGGGTGTATCCGACAACGTTGATGAAGAAAGAAAAATTCGTGTTAGATGCAGTAAACGTAAGACTCACGCACGAGACACTTTTTGTTCGCCGTGTTGACACTCTTGGATGATAAAAAATACTCTACACCATGAAAATGAACAAGTTTCATATGAGAAATTTCGTCATTTTAACATTGTATCACTGTAAAATTCAATATAATTAATTTGATAATTCGATTCGACAGATTTTAAAGAGGATAAAGCATATACTGTCGCCGAAAGATCGAGAATTGTAAATTTTACGAAAAGTAACGCAAACAATTCGTGCGAAAAATTGTTACGTGATATAAAATCCGGTAAGCTGTAAATTATTTATCTAAAATTCACATCCATTTTTGTATTTCATTAATGTTGCAAATTGAATCTTGAAGGAATTTCGAACACGATTAAGTATCAATTATCGGATCGCTGTTACGCCGAACTTGGATGGACACAGTTACCTGTCGTTAGGATGAGAAGGGAGCTTGTGGAATATCGCGCTATACCAGCTAAACCACACATACTAGATTGGTATGTGAAAATGATCAGATCAATCGCGGGAGAATGTAGCTGCGTATACGATCCTCGTCTCGCTATAGACACTGAGATGTGCTTCAGTAAATATTAGTACCCAGCATATCAAATTCTATGTTACTCAATCATGGATTGCGATTATTACAAGAGACATCAAACTTAACTGCTTTTGTTATTTAAAATTATTTATTAACATAAAATTAATTTTGTCAAGGTTTGAGAAAAACTGTTCAGTAGCCGGGATATCTAATAAAATGAGTCAATCATTCTTGAGGTTCGTTAATAACAACGAATATGAACTGCTTTATCCAAACGGTGATGCAGCTATTAAAATACGGCGTCACGAGAATCAAAATTGTTGTAAGTCAAATTTAGCTTTTTCACTTTTGGGCCAATAATATCTAAAAAAACTTGTTAATTTATTTTAAAGATATTACGTATATTGTTTATACGCAAAAAGGCAAGGATTCGGTACTCGTGTCGAGAGATTCACAATTGGCAGCTATTTTTGACACAATGGGTAATGGAGCTGTATTTAATGAGGATGGACAAAAAATGTAAGCAAAAAATCAACTTTTACCGTAAGTGAATTATAACTTTTTCGATATCGTCATTAACAAGCTCTTGTTTGCAATTGGCTAGACTCTCATACAATCAATTTGGAGGTTTTCACCACGCACGAGCAGAATTACCTCCTTACTCATGGATGTGGTATATTCAAAATACAATGCCTCCCGGTGAACCAGTTCTCATAGTAAGACGATACATTCTGATTTCACACCTCGTTAGGTAATCATGTAACAACATAATTATTAGGAGAAACCATTGACGCAGCTAAACGGGATCTTCAATTTATCGGAAAGTAGCTTAAAAAAAACGTACGTTCGAAAATTTCGTAAATCAATCAAAATATTGTTCTTTACTCTATCATTACGTGCTACTTACTTTGACCTATATTTCTTTGAATTAATTAACACATGATTGCAGATCGAGTTTCACATTGAGACAAACTCACTCGAGTAAACCTGATTCAACGAACAACAAAAAAGAGAAAAAGAAGGTCGGGGAACCTGTTGAGGAAAAGCAGGAAGTTGTCGTCGATTCTGAGTAAGTCCGATAAAAAACTCAACCCAACTAGCTCAGCTATCGACAACTACGATGATTTTCTTGAAATCATAAAATGAGAGAGACAAATTGCTGCAAATGTTTACGAAAAATGTTCTCATATTCGTTATATTATCTAACTGATGATTTCTTGATTCACAGCGTAAATCCAAATCATAACAGAAACAAGAAAAAAATTCATCCTATGAAAATAATCGTTGTGAAAATCAACAATTTTATAAAATTAAGGATTTACGATCAAGAGCATATCCAGTTGTTGTTTACCACTCGTAATAAACATATTAAGTAAGTAATAATCTCACTAAATGATTCTCAATCCGAATTCGTGTATCAATTTTTTTAATTTTTGTAGGATAGAATTAGGAATCGTTCTAGACTTTAACAGAGAAGTTAACTCCTGCTACGTCTATCATGACTGGAGAGACGACTCCCGCAGGTAATCTTCTGATCAACTGAATTTCATTTAATTCAAGTAACTGACATTAATAATTTATAGGTGCAAATATACAGAAAAATTTTCGAAACCTCTTTCCCCCGACGACAGCTTGGTCGATCTACGCAATGAATATTTAAAACTGCGACAGTACGCCAAAGAACGCAAAATTATCAGAAAGAAATACCGATATAACGAAAAATATAAGAAAAGAATCGGATGTGGTCAATACAATTAACGATTTTCATCGGACGGTGATTTTTTATTAAATAAAATTTATTAATAATGCAAATAGTTGACCTATCATAAATAATTTACATATACGGTCAATTTGATCATATGCATCGACCAGTTGATTTACTCAAGGGTTCTATCCCACCACAGAATGCGCTTTCATTCGCGTGCTCTCGTATAGGCGAGGAATAGATTATGCAATAAATTCGCACGATGGGATATCAGGGTAAAATCATAAATGCCGCAGTGTTTAAATAAAAATGATCATGTAATTAAAAAATAATTATCAAATAATCCAACGTTATCGTTAAGTTGCCTCGCTTGTGCGCTCACGCTCGCGCGGCTACACTTCGCTTCGAACAGGAGCGTGATGATCACGCGCGTACGTAAACACGCGAGAATATAAATACGTGTTGATGTTTTGTAGCGTGTGCTTAAGACACATACATAATACATATTCCCGATTAATGGGAATATTTCTTGGACAATGCCTTAACTTATCAAATGGGGATGAGGGATGACGTTTGGTGATGGAAAGCGTGTGTTGAATAGAAAAAAAATGTATAAGGAAGGGAAGAACGCGTGCTTAGTCGCATTGGAAATTTCGAACAATAACTTAGGGTTAGAACAGTCGTGAACAGAATGTGGAGTTAGAAAGAGGTAAAATAAAAAAATAATAAATAAAATAGTCTTACAAGAGAATGGATAGAATAGATATCGGCGACGTGCGTACATGGAGAGTGAGAAAGAGACAGAAACGTTAGACCTCGTTACCGCGAGCGATTCAGCGCGAATGAGATGCACGTGTCGAAAAGTTGCATCGTTCGATGCTTCTCGTTCGCGTCGTTCGTCCGGCAAATCGATGAGGCCGCAGTTACGAGGAAATCTAAGTGGGGACACGCGACGGGAGGAGGAAAGAACGAAAGGATTCGCGAGTGTACATGTACATGTATAAATAAAGATAGAAAAAGAACACGCGTGACGATCGAACAGGAAGACACGCGCGAGGATGCCTCTTAGTCGCGAAGGGCTGACTAACCGGCAAATTATTTACAACGCCCTCCGCGACCGCATGAACCGATGAAAAATCATTCTCACGCCCGGCTTCTCGTGACGAGACAACGTTCGAAAAAAAAATATCTTCTCTTTACGCGTAAATTTTCCATCGTCACGTAAATACGCGTTAAAGACCTCACCGAATTGTCTACCTCGATCCAGCTTCCCAATCTACTCGTTACGTTCAACTATAATCGGTGAGAGTCGATCCAACGTACACATTAATCTTCTCCTCTTTCTCATTCTCTCGGTTTACTCGTTTTCGTCGGCGAATCGCATTTTTTCGTTTCAAGAGGTCTTATTTACATGAGATTATAATTATATTCTCTGGCACCCGAAGACGCCGCCTCGCCCTTTCATATTTTTCAATGCGGGAAGACCGTCTCGTCGTTTCTCGGTGAAAAACGACCAGACGGCATTGTTGTTTCATCTTTTCGTTGTACAGTCGATTGTTGCGGGCGCTTCATCTCGGGAGGGGCGAGAAGAAGCGTAATTCGCGAATGGTGATTACAGCGTGAAAGGGTGACGCGGCTCTTTCGGGCTTGGATTCGGAAGTCAAGATCCGTGCAATGGCCGCTCGGGACGAAGTCGACGAGACGAGTGGCGTTATTTCCGCTACGGGCGTTCCGCGGCAGCGAGGATTCTCTTTTCGCGAACTTCATGGCCTGCCTGCGTGTGGAGTAACATTTTTTTTTTTGGTAACTTTTCGTCGTGGTTCTCTCGCACCAATCCCGTAAGCGGCCGGAGTGATTAAACGTCGATTGCATTTCTTTGTATTTTTCCACTCGCTCGTCGAGCCCGTCGCGGCCTTGACGCGATCTTCAGTTGTCGAAAAGTTTCACGCGTCGGGTTAACGCGGGAGCGCTCAATTGGCGACCTTGACGAATTCGGCGTTTGGCATGCAGTTTTCGGGAGCGAACGCTGGATGGACGAAGCCGCCCGTTGGCATTCCCATGCTCTTGCGGTCGACGGCCCGGACGCGGACGAAGAGGAAGGCGGCGACGAGGGAGGCCACGACGACGACGAGGAGGAGCATGACGAGGCCGCCGACGAAGCCCGGCAAGCTCATGCAGATCGTTTCGGGATCGGCTGTCTGACTGGCGTTCTGTATCACGACGGTGGTGTCGTTGCTCGAGTTGTTCGTGCCGAGAGCGAAGTTGACGTCTCCTGGTGACACGACCTGGATCGTCCTCGAGGTGTTCACGTCCGTCATTTCTTGTGCCGCTCGTTTGTAGACGTGGGAATGGACTAGGGTTACCGTTCGGAAGATGTTCTGAAAAAATGAGAGATTAATATTTGTTCTATAAATAAAAATTAATAGCTGGAATTTAACCCTTTCGCTACGAGCCGTAACGTTAAAAATGTACTACACAATGCTCGAATGGTTTTCTATTGTTTAAGTGTGATATTCACGACTACAACAACAAACTTTTTTTGTCTACTTACGGATTCGTCGTCTTCGAAAAGCGAGTTTTCGTCCCTTCGCCTTCTGGCGCCTCTGAGCTCGGCCGGGAATCCCTCGACCGACCTTGGTCTGCCACCGAGGGTCGCGAGATTGCCCTCGAGCTCCTCGGTGCCTGCGGTACCTTTCCTCTTGACAGTCTGGTACACCGCTGCCGGGTGACCAGGAGGAGGTGGCGGTGGCAAATGGATGCCATCCTGCGAGCTCTGCGGCGAGCTGCTTGCGGCCGCTGTCGCGTCACCAGGAGTCGAGCTCGGCGACGACGACGATGTCTGGGCCTGCGGGGCTGGCACTACGTCTGGGTTCGGTTCGCTGAAATAAATTTTTGTTAAAAATATTTTCTCAAGGCGTTTCGTCATGTTTTTGTAGAATTGATTTATCGAATGTACCTGTAAGCTCCAGCGGGTCCACTTGGGTGACGTGGGTCGGGGTACGCGGGTGGTACACCGTACTCGGGCACCGGAGGTGCGCCGTATTCCGCCGATAGCCCTTGATGAACGGGCGCTCCGTACTCTTGCCCGATGGTAGCAGCTGGCGCTCCGTACTCGAGACCCGGATGTCCGCACTTGGGCTCGGGGCAGTTGTACCGGCAGACTTGAATCACGCACTGGAAGTGAACGTTCATGCTATCCGGGAATTTGAAGGCCTGGAAGTAGGCGAAGCTGACAACGGAGGCGCTCGGTCCAAAGTTCTTGATCTTCTGGAATCTGAATGCACAAAAAATATTCATTAGAACGTTGATATTTATATACATATTTTATATATATGTAAAGAGTCAAACTTTATTTTACCTGGACATGATCTTCGGCCTGACAACGCAACCGTACTGATCGACCAGCTGAATCGGGGCCCTCTTGCCGTCGTGAGCAACGCAGTTCCTCACTAGCATATCGAATTTATTCTCGTCGTCCTTGATAGCGAGCACCATCGTCATGGTCTGTCCGATCTTCACGATGCCGGAAACTTCGCTGGCCCAGGGTCCCTTGCCCACTTGGATCTGCATCCAGCATTGCAAGTTGTCGCCGAGGAAGTTGGCGGTGACAGCGTGAAGCATGTCGACTTGGAACGGTCTGAAGGTTACGGCCTTTTCGTAGTAGTCGTACCAGGTGCAACGAAGTTTCCTGGCTTGATCCCAGACTTCTTGCACGTACGGATCGTACTGGACGATTATCGTGTTTTCGACGTAGCTGCCGGATGGTGTCGGGGCGCCGTAAGCCGCCACGTTATGGTTCGCTGAGGAGCTCATACCGCAAGAGTTGAGGAAGATCTCGAAGGTGGCGCTCAAATGTCCAGTACCGGGTTTCAAGTGGACGCAGTGCGGGTCCGAGTAGAAGCCCTTGCTGAATATCATACCGTAGAAGGGACGATCGAATTCTATATTGACGCGCATGTGCGTCTTCTCGCACTGCACCTGCAGATGTTTGATCTGCGGCGTGTCGGGCGACGCCAGCGGCCAATTCTCCTCGGCGCCTCCGTGAGCCGGTGCGCCGTACTGAGCCGGCGGTCCGTAAACCGATCTGTGCTCGAGCGGCAGAGCGCTGCTGTCCACCAGCGGAGCTTCGCATTTTACTCCCTGAAAGAAATTACAATCGATATTCTAGAAAGCAAATTTATACGATAACTTAAAATTATCGACGCCAGACTGTTTTATGAAATTTGCGCGAGGTGAAAGTTCGACTTCTCGATTTATTCCGGCTATTAAAATTTTGATAGCCTCGGTAGGCGTATCACCGCGCGGCCCCGTACGCGCACGCGAGCGTGAAGGATGAAAAACAGTCGAGATAAACCGGAAGCGTCCTCCTTAACCGCTGCATCTTAATTCGATTCTATTTCTCTCCTCTATTTTTTATCCTTGCCGGTTTTCGTCGGTCGTTATTAGAAGCGTGGCGATTTTACGAACGCGTACGTAGCCGAGATTCGCGCCGGCTGGTCCAATTCCCCGGTCCAGTTCGGCCAGGTACGAGGACAAGCCGTGCATAAAAAGCGGGCAACCCACGCACCGTGAATCCTGCGGTTTCGCAAAACTTCACTTATCCTCGCGTGAAAATTAATAGACGCTAATTTTGTAACAACTCGCACCGGTACCGATGTCAGTCTTTCGAAATACCGAAAACTCAGGCGAGGGAAAAATTTAATCACGGTGGCATCTTTACGATACGACACTTATCTCGATGGTTTATTTTTCTTCCTCTCTCTCGTTACTTTTCGGAGGAATGCGACGTTCGGTGCGCGCGAGCGGCTGAGTTTCGTAAGCGGCTCGCTGTTATAACGGCGAGGGCCGAAATATTTCCGAAAAGAACTTCTATGCATCTCGGTTTTATCTGTGGCTCCATAGATAAATTTTTGTCTACGTTATTTATTTTTACGGCGTTTACCGTAACCCGTGGAAGCCCGATATTAACCGGAATGACAAAGAATGACGGTCTCGTGTGTGCAAAGAGAGAGAGAGAGAGAGAGAGAGAGAGAGAGAGGCTTCTCTTCTGCTCCACGACGCATTAGAGATTCCGCAGGCGTCGTCGCGACCTTTCGCGGAATGCCAATCGAACGACCTATTACGGTGCTCGAGATTCCGCGGAATTTTCAGCTGGATGAACGAAAAACCCGACCTTGACGTGGCGAGGTGCGCGAACGAGTGGGGAGTAAACCTACATAAGAGAGAAAGGAGAGCGAATTCGAGGAGTTCGATAAACGTATCGACCAGTCAGCTCTGACGAGTGAAGAAAGAAAATAATTTACAAAACAGTTTTTATGTACCCGAGTCGAAAAATTTATTAATCGTTGTTGATTTATTTTATTGTTTTCTCAAAAACAGCATAAATAGACAGCAGACTAATAAATACGACCATCTCGTACTTCATTTCAGTAGGTGCCGCAGTTAACCGATCAATCCGAGACTAAAAAAGGGGGGGGGGTGAGATCGACGCGCAGTCGTTCGCGACGTAACTCGGGATCCCAACAAAGTTGTTGTTTTCGCGAGAGGATTGTAGAAATTTCGCGACGAGTCGCGTAAAATCTTTACGATCGCGCGAAGATACTCGCGCGTCGAAGTTCCGCCGAAATCTCTTCAATTTCCGACGTTTTACGTTTTCCTACGGTTCGTTTGTGGAAACTAAGAGGGAAACGCGACGACACACAGAGAGACGCATTTTGCGGAGAGACGTCGACAGCCATTCCCGCTCGCGCGACGCTCCCAGGGGCGCCGTGCGAGTTTATCTCGATTGCGCTCTATCCGTCTCGCTCGCGCCGCACGCCCGCCCCGATATACGAAAATTATACGGCGCGTGACATCGATCCGTCCCGATTAACGTTTCGAATTTATACGCGCGGACCGCGCCGGTTATTAACGCCGCCTCTGTAGTTTCGGATTTTGACGATTTGCTCGTGCGCGAGCAATTACCGGAGCTCTCGGCGGGCTTTAGTCAATTTACTTCTACGCGGATGCGCGCTCGTGTTGTTATTAGCCGGGATTTAATGACGAAAATTCTTCGCTCTACGTGGAAACGTAGGCGAGATTATCCCGATGGATTTTCATCGCAGCCACGCACGCGACTCGCACGCGTCGAGTGAGAAAGAGAGAAAAAATGGGACACACGCATTTTCTTGGAGAGTCGTAAAAATTAAGCCTAGAACGGTAACGGAAACGCGTTATACTGCAGGGGAGTAATCTCGGGTAACTGTAATCGTAAATGGGAGCTGGTTCGACCGGGTGGGGGGAAGAAGACGCGATTACGAAAGAATTACGAAAGGGACGACCTTTGAAAGGAATGTCCTCGCGCTTCCGGATCGACCGGTGCGAGGAATCCGACGCGAGGAGCTGAGCGAGTACCGGACGACCGAGTTGCAACACGGATAACGAATCGCAGGCCTAACATGGATTTAACGACTATTAGCCGAGGACGCGCTGTGTAATTACGCGTCTCGCGCGAGCTCGCTAATTGCGAGCCGGGTATATCAAGATTTGTCGCGTTAACCCTTTGACGGCTAATCAGAATTTATTTTCGCTCAAATGTCATTCCTGATACAGCCTGGTAGAAAAATTTATCGATTTTTTAGTCATCAATTTTTTCATACAGCCAAAAAATTGATCGACTTTTTTGGCTTTTGTTTTGTGGTTGAGAGTAAGTAAATAAATTAACAATAAAAATGTACAAAATACTCGGGGGGTCTCATAGCTGTGTAAGGGTTAACTGGTTGCCCCGATTCTCGAAATTTCATCGAGTTCGGCTCTTTCGTAACGGCCCGTTAACGAAACTAGTATACACTCGACCCGTAGCGCAATAATTTCAGGAAGAACCGCTCTCGTTACGCAATTTACCGACTAACGCGGTTCAACCAGTCGCACTCCCGTAACCGTATCTCGATGGCTGAACAAACACCTCGCACGATATAACGTAATGACACGAACGAAATTCATTCACGATTCTTGAACGTTATTACCAGAAAATGAGCGCGAAATCGACCGCGAATGGGAAGAAATCGGAGCTGGCGATGCGTTAAAACAGCGTCCTTGAAGTATACGCAAGATTCGGGTCATTTGGAAAGCCAAGAATTTTCACGGTTAGTAGTCAAACGTTCTACGTTATAACTCAAAACAATTAAACGGATCTCGTTATTTTCGAACGATTATAATTCGAATAAAAAATAAGTGAATCTTGAGCAGGTGAAAAAGAAATTTTTAAATCTCTTTATCGATTAAATTTTAGCCAAAATACAGCCATTTGAAAAGTTCCTTCAATTTTTTCAAGTGCAGAAGAGAGCGGGAGGATTATAAACGCTCGTGACGACGATCGCGATTTAGGCGGGTCGTCGTCCGTCGGGAGGAAGTTGAGGAACGGTTCGGTGAGGCCAGCGATTTCACTTTTCCCATTGTCATCCTGCGCGCACTTTCACTGGATCGCCAGACAACGAGAAACGAAAAAATAACAAGCCCGATCTCTCAAACCGGCTCGATTCGTTTCCTTCTTTCCCGCTGTTAATTAACGCGGAAAGGAATCCACTCGCGGTAAGTGCACTCGATTAAAAACAGCGCGACGAATTTTAAGGCCGATTCCGTCCGAAAATTGGATCGAAGCTTTACGAACATTCGTATCGGTTTTTGCACGACACTCGTAAAGGGCAATTACGGGCGTTCGACGCGATTCGATCCTGTTATGATAAATTTTTCGGACGATCCGCGCGCCATTGACTTTCACTGAGCGAGGAAGAGAGAGAGAGGAGGATATCGACGGACCGGTAGGCGTGTATCGTGATCATTCGAAAAATTGAGCACCGGCCGACTGACCCGAATCCGAAATACGTGGGTCGTGTAAATATCCTTTCGACGCGCTCGAATAATACTTACTCGGAAACGAATATATTTTTTTCCTCCTCCCTCCCCACGCCAGATGTGACACATTTTGGCGGAAACGAGAGGAGGAACCCCGAAAACGATTCGAATCTCGGCTCGTTTCGAAAACTCATCGAGCTCGGTGAATTACTTTTGCAAGCCGCGGGTCGTTTAAAAAAAAATTCCGTTGCCAAGGGCAAAAAATTCGCGGTCCGCGGGACTCCAGGGAAGCAAGAAAAAAAATACGTAAGAAGTCAAAACACCCATAAGCTGACCCGTTTTTGGTCGATTAGAAAGCGCCGTGCGATATTCTGCGGGTTCCCAAGCGTCCACTTATCGAACGAGAGATAAGAGATTTTACGAAGAGAAAATACTCGACGGTAGTCGTAATACCCCGATGGCGATGTCTACTCGTATGCATGAGCGCATACGGAGGACGCACCGCCGGTCGTCTGTATATGGCGGCGAAAAAGTAGGCCGGGTCAGGTGAGTGTGTAGGTAACGTTTGTACGACGTGTGCGTACACCAGACGACTCGGTGCGTCTAACCGTTCGATATGTCGAAAATTAGTTCTTAAAATTCTTCAAACAGTTCTTAAGAACGATTAATTAGTTGTGTGACTGTTCGATAAATCGAAAATTAATTTTTAAAATTCTTCAGACGAATCGTTTAATTGGTGTGCGTACACAAGACGTCCAATTACATAATTAATTAGTTCTCAAAATTCTCTGGATTCAATCGAAAGATTTTCAAACAAGAACGTCGTTTAATCGAAACCTCCCAGTCGCTAATTGAAGCCGACGAGCGGCCGTTTACATCGAGAAACACAGTAATTTTCGATTCTCAAAAAAAGGAGGAACGTAATCGCCAGCTCGCGCTTGATAAATCGTTTCGCGGTTATGGCGCCGAGTTAAATGGATTAAAAGAAAACAAAAGGAGGAACTCTCTTGGCGGAAAATCGTCTGAAAAGGTCCCCCGGTTCTTTCTTCTTTTTTTTTGGTATGTGCGCGAGAAAATAGAGCGACGAGCGAGGGGGAGGCGAAGAGAGAGAGAGAGAGAGAGAGAGAGAATTGCGAGATAAAGCCAAGAACGGTGTGTACATAGTTGCGCGCTCGTACACATAAAACGAAACGGCGCGATGTCGCGCGGTGTGGCACGAAAAAGGGCGATCTAATTAAAAGTGGACGATCGGAGGTGCTCGGTGCACGGAAGCGTGAGAATCGGGTCACTCGTATACAAGGACGGAAAACGTCGGAGGGAGCGGATTCGGAGTTTTAATTAAAAAGCACGAAAGCCGTAGGTGGCTCGGCGTACCCCCGTTAACCGTACCTCGAGTACAATCGATCGAGCGCGTCGATAATAACATCGCGAATATAATCGAGCCGCGCCGACACCGTGAATTCAATTCGCGCCCGATACAAGTGACACGACATTGTTTACCGAAATTAATCGCGCTGGGCTCGCGTCCGTATTGGAATTTCCAATTACCGCGGCACATATCGAAGAAAACAATGCATCGGATGTTTCGCGACTATCGCAAAAGTTCTTCGACTGCGCCACCTCGTTTTCCTGGAATTCCCCGATAAATTCCGCTCGAGAGCCACTCGTTATTAATTCGCGTTTGATACTCGAGCGGTACTAGGAGGTAAAAAGAAATTCCTGCAGTTTCGGCTAAAAAATTGACTCGCGCGGAGGTTCGAGGCGGAAAAACATCGAGACGGGAGCATGCGACGATTGGTCAACCGAGCGCACGCGCTGGTCGATCTTTCCTTCTAATCTTTCCGTCTCCGTTTCTCCGCGCTCGGTCGGACGCGCCCGTGCGGTCTCCCGCAAGATTGCACGTTCCGAAGGCGCCAGACCGAAGAAGGAGGGGAGGAAAATCCTCTATTCATTGCGAACCTCTCAATGGCGGTTTTGACAGCCGAGCGAGAATCGCGTGGGAGTAATTTTGTTTTACGTTCGTCAAGCGCGTCCGTCGCACAATAGACAACAAACGTCAATCGTGGGTGAAAAAAAAAAGAACGCGGACAATCGCTATGAATTTTCCGATCGATCGTCCGACGATTAACGGCGAGACGTCTTTGTTCTCCGGTTTACTCGTTGAAAAATCGAGTTTTTATCGTGAAATACCGAGTCACGAAAAATTTTGGAAATTAAGAATTACAGAATCATCAGTCATTCTCGTCTCACCTTCCCACGATGAAGTCTAGGTCAGTTCTCGAGGATAATTTTCGGTGTCAAAAGTGCCGATACGAATAGCGAGGGACCATTACGATGTTATTTCGCCCCTCGCACGATTTTCACGAAAAACCGGAGAATAGGGTTTGGCTACCTGCCTCGTGACAGATGGATCGACGGAGAAAAAAATAACAAATATCATCGCGCTTTTCACCAGGCGAGATCGCTAATGAATACGCGTTAATGGTCGAGAAAAAGTTCGACCTTGAGGTCCGATCATTTATAAAGATCGATCGGCGTGATTTATCGACTTCGCGCGATAGAAAACGCGCAACAGGCGGGAATATCGCGAACAGAAGGTACCCACTTCTACATCCGTGTTTTTCGAGATGAGCCGCGCGGAGAGTCGCATCCTCGTTTCACCTCGAGGCCCGTGTAAACTCAGCGCCATATACGTTCATCGTGTTAGTCGGCTGATCGCGCGGGAAGCAAAAACGACGATGGTTGGGGGAAAAAAGAGAGAAGTTAGCTTGGAGAGAGAGAGGGGAGTCTCTCGTCTGGTCTGGTGGTGAAAGAAGCGACTGCGGAAAAGGGAAATGCCAGCGGGCAGAAACGGTGCTCGAAATAAATCCGCAAGCCGTCTATCGCGAGCTAAAAGGCCATCGGTCGTCAGTCGCAGACGAGACGACTTCTCGGGAAAGAAAGCACGTGCGGAACGGGCACGCGATTCCCCAGACGCCTTATGGACCCGATCGATGATACTCCGAGATTCTAATGCGTTTCTAATTGATTCTCGCCTCGCTCTCTAATGCCGAACGCGTCTGATATTCGCCAGTTTCGGTGCTTTGTATTTTTTTCGTTGTCGAAAGAAAGAGACAATCGAGGAGGAGCGTCTAGTGCGTACGAAAGAGGGCAGAGCGCGTCCGGCGTGTTGACCTACAATCTTCGGTTCGGCGGCTCGACGTGTAGTTATCCGATCCGGACTGCGCTCTTTGCTGTACCTACGCGTATTTTCTTTCATCCTGCCTCTCCTACGTCGATTACTCCATTTTTTTATAAATTTAATCGGCTGCAGTTCAAACAGGTTTTTTTCGAGTTTCTTTTTTTTAAGAAATTATCTGAAAGAATCTCCCGGATAAAGAGATCCACGTTTCGTACGAGTTCTCGGAAAAATTCGTGACTTTCCCTTCGGCGAGTACGAATTACCATCTAACAGGACCCGCCCGATAAGTGTAACGCGTCGTTTTTCTACGCGAGGTGCGTTATATTGTTTCTCTGCAATGGAAACCGTTTCGCGCCAGCAAAAACCTCGAGACAATTAAATTACACGGAAACTGTTATGATTCCGTCCGATGACGAACGAAAAACTCGGCGAAGAAAGGGCGAGGATAGAAAAATCGACTAACGTTATTCTCGAATTCTCTCGGGTCTCGCTCGACTCGTCGCGCGTACGCCGAGTGGGTCAGCCGCGTCACCTCGCCGCGAGTCGGAGGAAAAAAAATTGTGAATGCTCGAGCAGGAACCGCGCAGGACGGACTGTCAACAATTGAAATTCACCGCGAAGCCAGTAACGCGCCAACTATACCTACTCTCCAATTTTTGGCAGCGAGGCTCGGCTAAAATTATTCACTCCGAACCAACAAAGTCTCGATTTTCGAGCTTCGCGTTCGACGGTACGAAGTTGCCAAAGTTTGCCTGCCAAATTCGTCTCATAGTTTCAAGACTTTCGCGGTCATTGTTTGTACAAGGCAACTTGACTTCTGGAAGGGAACCGCGTTCAATTTATTTTGCCAACATTGCAGGGCCGAGGCAAATTCGTCGTACGTTTGTTCAAGTGGCCCTTAATCGGGAATTTTTACCGCTCGAGGCTGTAACCAGCAGCGAGACGACTCGAGCGTCTCGTGTGTATACAGTAAGCGCGGCACGAAATAGCCGCCGGCACGGCGATTCCACTTAAAAGCTAACGTTACGGAGCCGTTGATTCTCGGTCAGTACGTGCGTATGGCGGTTAGCGGTCTCGCGGAAACATTTGCTCATCATCAATGAAACACTTTGCCGCCGGTGGATCTCCCAGTCGAGCGAGCGAGAGAGAGAGAGAGAGAGAGAGAGAGAGAGAGAGAGAGAAGGGACGAAGATCGAGGGAACGATCGCGATCGACCGTAATACCCACTTTTCATTTTCGCGCGTCTTGTTACGGAGTCACGAGAGAGTCCCGCGAAAACACACACATACGGCAATCGAGGTTGCCACTACATAAATTATTTATCGAGTATTCGATTTCCAGCCTCTCGCGGTTCGACCGAAAATCGAGCTGTCGATTTCGGTATTGATCGATGCCGAGCTCTCTCTTTCTCTTTGATCGGAACGATTCGATCGAGTTTTCGTTCCATTTATGGGGGAACGCCATCTTTGAGGGCCAAAAACTGTACGATGAAAATTAACAAAATTTAAGACTCAACTACAAAATATTTTTTTTTCAAGTCTAGTTGAACAGTAAATGTACTAAAGACAATTTTTTTTAATTACTTTGTAGCTGAAAGTAGTCAATAAATTTGGTTAATTTTCTAATTTTGACTAATTTTAAATTGTTTACAACGTAACGTAACCCAGGAATAATTTCGAGAAAATTGAAAAAAGCACCGAACAAATAGATTTACCCGTTTTACACGACGAGCCGGTGTAACGGGGCGTCCGCGTACGCGTCTCCTCGCGTATTAACGAGCGTAAAGTATCCACCGGGCGAGACAATTGTCGATTATTCGCCGAGGCTAGCCGAGAATTGGGATTCTCGAACGGTTCCACTACGGCCTCGTGACACGTTGACCGAAACGTATACGCACTCGCAACCACCGCTCGCGGTTTTTCGGCGGTTTGCGCGCCGCTGATTTAATGCCCGAGGAGAATCTCGGCGGATCGTTACTGTCGCGCGAACAGTCGTTTAGCGTCTCCCTCGCAACGGTAAAACTGCAAATCGAGCGTTATCGAGATCGAAAATCTACTCACGGCCAACAGTAAGGGCAGCAATATCGCTAAGACCGATTTTCGTATACTCCGTCTCGTCCTCTCCATTTTGTGTGTCCTCCCTAGAAAATAAAAAAAAAGTCAGAATCAGAGATGCGCCTCTCGCGACAATCGCACGAGAATTTTCTCGATGGGAAATCGCGAGATACAGAGCTCTCCCGGTTGCGCGTTATATCGTAATAATTTCGATTAAAGCGAGAACCGAGACGAAAGGCACAATGGGGATTAAAATGCGATAACGAACGTAATAAAGTTGCAGCGGCGTACAGTACAGCGAATCTTCCTCTTGGGATTCGAGTTGGGTGGAAAAAAAAAGAGACGGCGAAAAGGTTATTCGTGTCTTTGTGACAGCGGTGAGCCCATTAGAACGCCGCGGTCAGCAGCGTGCGCGTACTCAAAGGACGATTACTCAACGGCGATTAAATTCGGAGCTCGAGGAAAATTGGAAAATTCTCTCTAATCGACTATTTCAGCTACTTTTTCACCGACTAACTCTACTGTACTTTTTTCTCTCGGAGCCAACTTTGCGCGAGACACAAGACAACTCACATCCACAAATTCACATCGAAAATACAAATTCAAAAATTCTCAAGAAACTCCCGATGCACTTTCGCACAACCACCAACCCCGTGAACGTCCGTAATTCTCGATACCCTGAAACGAGCCCCCGCGAAGATCTCACCTTCGCCAAATGACTTGCACGAGTCTCGTCTAATGCACTCGGTGCACTCTGTAACTCCTTCCGCTAGCGTAAATCCGGATGCGACGAAGCGAAAAAAAAGCGACGGAAACGCGATTAATTCATCGTTGGAGCCACCAAGATGAGACGTGGACTAGTTTCGAGAGAATTTTTTTTTTTTTCAAAATCGAGATAATCGATCCGAATATCGATCTCGGGGGCAGCCTACTCCTCGCGCGGGACTCACTACCGGGGCCCAGAGAGAGGTGGCTGTCCTGGCCGGCGAAGACTGACTGAAGGTGCTGGCCGTACTCGTCTCGGCCACGAGCCTCGTCCCAGTGACCTACTGACGGTCCCGATCGCGTTCGCTCGCCCGTCCCACCATTTACACACGAGGGGGGCCTCATGGGGTCCCCCTCCCACTCCTCGACGCGCGTACTCGCGACGCGCCACCTAAACAGGCCCGCTCTCCCCCCCCCCCTCCTCTCTCTTTTACCGTACCTTTTTTTCCTTAATTACCTTCCTCCACGCCGAATATTTTTGGCGTTTCACTCCCGGCCCGGTACTCTCGGCTTTTCCCATCCTCGGCTTACTTTTTTTTCTCTCGTCACATACCCATTCAAGAGTTTTTGTTCGAGAGAGGCTATTCTCGAGTCTTTGTACGGAGTTGGGCGATCCATTAAGCGAAAAAATTGTCACCTCTGGTGAAACAAGCGAGCGATTTATCTCGTCTTTTTAATTAAATTTCCCGATTGGCTCTCGCTTTACATGGTTCCGTATTTTTCCACGCGACGTTATTGCCACCTGGTGTGCCCTACCATCTCGCCTCTCCTCGTTTTGTTCCACAGCGCTCGCGCGTTATCGCCGGTTCTCGGTGTGTCCTCCCCCCTCTCCCTCCGAGTTCTCGTTGTCGCGTATAGCCGCGGCGAGCAGGTGAAAGATGCCTCCGAGCGCGAAAACATCCTCGCGAAACGCACTCGCTCTTTTTTCTCCCCCCGAGGGAGTTTCGGAGCTACTCGCGTAATCTCGCCGAGCGATCATCGCGAAATGAACTATTACGCGTAATTTCCTCTCGCACCTGGGCGACCCGTCGAGACCTCTCTCGTAAATCGTTAGCCGTGTACAGAGCGACGTCTTCATTCCCGAAAAATGAGATCGAACCCGAGATGAAAGTTTTTCGACACTCGGAGCGTGAGTCCGGTCCATTTTTTTTTATCTCTCTTCTCTCTCGCCGGGCGAATCGAGCGAAACCGAAGTCGTAGAGTACGGGAATGGTATTTTTCGGTGGGCCCTCCACGGTGCGCGCTCTCGCGCTCCTTCATGCTCTCGTACGCCGTCTCGTTTCGTGGGAGAGTAGCACGCGTCCTCGTTTCTCGATTCTCTCGCTCCCTCCACCTCTTCTCACAAATTTTTTGAAATTGAACCCGACGCCGAGCTCGCACGGTGCATTTCCTACGGGCACGGGTGGCCGATTGGGTGGGTGTGTGTGTGTGTGTTTGTTTGTGTGTGTGTGTGTGATCCCCGTCTACCCGCGAGACGCCTCGTCGCTTGTTATTCGAGTCACGAGGCGCATCGCTACCGTACGAGACGGCTACTCGATACACTTTTCCAAGATCGAGAATCGCGCTGCCGAGTGCATTTTCAGCTACGACCGAACTTGTTACGTTTCCTATTCGTACCTCCTTCGCCTCCCCCGATAGTTTCTCGGCCATATTTCGTCTACCGGTAATCGAATCACGAACCACCCTCACCTGTCCACGCGAAAAACTGCGCCCATTTGCGTTCCGCCGGAAGATATTTTTCCACTCTGCAGTTCTTTTTCTCTACCCAGAGAGGAGGACATGTGAGTGGTTCAAAAAATTCAGAATAGTCCAAATTTTTCACAGTGAATGATGTACACGTAATTGATTTTTTTCTATTAATATAAACTTTTTCTACAATTTATACATAAACTTATTTCTGGCCGTTTGTATGACGAAAATATTCGCGTAAGGGTGCACTTGTGTAGAAATTTCATTGGGAATTTTCGTAGGAGAAATTTTTCAATTCCCTAGTATCGTCTCGCGTATATATGCAGATGCATATCACCGGTGAGCTCGGGGTTTGGCGAGAGAGCGGCCGCGCACGGTGCATGTCGTTATTATTTGAGGCACGGAGCGCGTCCGCATCGCGTTTGACGAACGCAGTCGAATCGCTTTTACCGGAGACTCCGTAGGCGAGTCTGTCGTTGACAAAATCAATCATTCTCTCTTCAAAACCGAACTTTTTGCGTTTTTTTTTGCCCGGATGCATTTGTACCGCGAAAAATTTAATCACGAATCGAATCGCGATTGTTCCGCTACGCGTCTGTTGGTGAATATTGGAAAAATTAGTGTTTCTCAGTCTTTAATTAACCGGATTCTCGTAAAATTTCCGTCGGTGTGTCATTGCTTTCCATTTCTCTTGTAGGCGCGAGCGAGAGGGAGCGAGAATAGAAAAGCGGCCACGCTTGCGCGACTCGATTTGCGTAATTCCGGAACGGAATTGCGAGCCGATAAGAAGAAAACGAGACTCGAAAGTCGATCCGGCCGCGCTGTACGTACCTACACGGCTGACCCAGATTTCTCGCCCGCATCGCGCTAACTCGTCCATCCGGAAGTGGCTTATAGGCTGCCGTGGGCCCGAAGGATAACGCGCCAGATAATACGTGAAAGTGCGAGTGAACGTTTCTTTCTTGACGCGCGTCGTTGCGCCGTTTTTTAGCTCCAACTTTTTTTTTTCACCGAGGCATTGCTCAATGGACAAACCGCGACGATAATCTCGAGCGAGACGGGATCGATCGAGCGAATCTCGAATTTTCTGACCCCTTTCCTCGATAATTAACCAGGTAGCTATTTGACGAATACGTAGTACGTCAAAAATTTCTGTTTTCTTCAATTTTATAAAATAAAACGTCTTATTCACAATTTAAAGAGTGATAATTTTTCTTTGTTTGACGAATGAACTCGTAGGCTAAAATTAATTAATCGAGAACACCGATGTACGATTTTCAATTATCGCGATTGAATCAAGGGTTGAGTTCTTCGAGGGCGGCGTTTTTGAGGTATCGACTTTATTAATTCGTGACGGGGGAGAGTGAGAGAGAGAGAGAGAGAGAGAGAGAGAGAGAGAGAGACGAGATATCTAATGAAAAACGTGACTTCGTAGCGTGAGGTGGCGTTTCGAGATTCCATTTTCGGGAGAGAAAAGAGGGTGCGGAGGGCTGAGCTCGTCCGAGGCCCCATTTTCATCTCTACCTGCGGATCTCCGCAGCCCCCACCCCTTCCGATATCGCCGTTTTCGTCCCTCGCTCTCGTTCGCTTTTCATCCACGCGCTCACACACGTACACTGATTGCAGTACACACCGCTCGTCCCCTTTCATCTTCCGTTCCGCGAGAGGATGCCCTGTGCCCTTTTGTGAGCCGCGGGCCAAAATTCCAGCGCTCGCCGGTATAGACGCGCGTCGGTCTAGACCGCGAAGCTCTACTCTCCCGGACCGCAAAACATTAGCGGAGACCGTACAGAGGAAAAATACGCAACCGAGTTTATTCCCAAAATATGACAAAAGTTGAAACAAACCTCTCTCGAATTTCTTCATTTTACAGAAACTGATTTTATTTTTTTTGTGTGATATTCCATCGGTGATAACTCAACTTTTAAAAAAGAAACTATGTTTCCTCGGGAAACGAAATTGGTACCCAGAATTTATGTTTCTGCTGGATCATCGCTCATTCCCATTTCCACTTTTGCTTCTCATTCGGCTTGACGACTAATAAAGTGTTGCGTGGTGGTAAGACTCAATTTGACTCGGTTGTATGTCTATTACGCTCCGATGGAGAAAATATATCGACCCGTCTCTCGAGTTCAATCGGGAACGCTCAGCACCGATTTTTCCGCGTTTCTCGCCTTGCCGCGTTCAAACGAAGACGACTCTTACGCACCAATTATACTTTTCCGCATGAATATCCTCGGCTGAAAAGGTCGCCCATCCCGAACTCGCCGGTACGGAAAATTCTTCGCGCGCGAACGACTCGGCGAAATTTCAGTCGTCGTACGTAAAAGAGAGAATAGCGCGAGAAAAAAAGTCAGTCCTTTTCTCCTTTCGCCATTTCGAGGCTGTCAATTTCATGCGTGAATTACGACGCTCCGGAATTTATAATGAAGAGCGGAGATACGAATTCGTTACATACGAGCGAGTATCGTCCTCGAGCGACAATACAGAGATATCGGGCGTTGCTTTTATTTTTCACACGATCCCCTTCCGCGTCATTAATTCTCACTGACAAATATTGTTTCAAAGGCGCGAGATTCATTAATAACGACGGCGTTTGTTCGCCCCAAAACACTCGAGCTCTCGGTTCAGCGACTTGTCAAAGGTAATGGTCGCTCAGTTACGTGATTTACATTTTATATTCGTCGCGTCAAAATACGCTATTTCACTATTCTTTTAACTAGAACAAAAATTTAAGTGAAAAATTGGTTGATTTAACAATTTTGTCAGATTTTGTTTAATAACTGTCAAAAAATTTTTCATTCAATCATTTTTTTTTCATTCAATTCAACCTTTTTTCCAAGTGTGGAAATTAAAAAATTTTCAATTCATGAAAATGAAATGAGTCCGCAGGGTGTGCGACTTCCAAAAATGCGCTCTGTCATTTAATTCGAGGGTCGAAAGTGAAATAGGAAAAATCCGAAAGCGATTCGAGCGTCGAAGGGCCTTGCGAGGAAAAAAAAGAATAAAAAATGGAAAGGATCTTCGAAGGCGAGAGGAGAAATAGGGGCAAGCCTATTAGGTGAAAGCGGCCCCAAAAATCAAACTCCGGGTCTTAGCGCGTTAGCGAGGTGGGACATACGCGATTGGGCGAGGCCCAAAAATCCGGCACTCTCTGGTTTGGCGAAATTTGCATACGCGCATCATCGAAAGAATTTGAAGGGTTTTTTAGTCATAAACTTTTGAATATAGCCAAGAAATCGATCAAATTAAAAAAAAAAGAAACTAACTATGAAAAGTCTATATATACTGTACTTTGAAAAACTACGACTAAAGAATCAATAAAAATAGCCAAAATACAGACCAATATAAATACGACCTGTCAAATTTTTGACTCGCGCACGTCACTTGCAATTTCACCTTTACAACAGAAACGAAATAGTCATCGCGCCTCTCGCGATGTTCTCGATTTCTCGCGAGACTCGTTCCGTACTTCGCGTACTTTTAATTGACACACACGGTCGGTTTAATTACCGGCTCGATTAATAAGACACGAGTAGGAGCATTGAATATCGAGTCTCTCTTATCGAGCGCAATCGAGGAGAGAGGGAGACGCCGCTAATGGGGGGCCCTCCGTCCCGATGTACACCGATAAACGCGGAATATCCGATAACGAGGACGTCAAGGACGTATCGAGATCGAGATGTAATTGCCGATTGATCGTCGAAAAAAAAAGCGAGACGACTGGGGACAATGGGCATTGTGCGAGTCGTACCGTTAAACATCGACGCTTATTGTCGCGTTTTAGCGAAAAAAATGCAGCTCGAGCGTAAAAAAAAATATCGACGATCGTAACGAGGAACGTCTCATTGTCCGGTCTCGACGTTTATTATTACGCCGAATGAGTGTATCGAGGAGGATTCGCGATCCAAATTCCGCGCGCGTAACTGTAAATTGCGATCGAGTTCGTTAAAGTCCGGGGTGCGAGAGCGACGCGCCGGCTGACAAATTGTTTAATTGGCATACACGAGGAAAAAAGGAAGGATCAACAATGTCGTGAGACGGATATCGGCGAGGTGTAATCACGGCGAATAAAGAGGGTGATGAAAGAAAAAGAATAGCAGAATAGCTCACTAATTTCAGCGGATCGGCCCTAATTACGGACGAGGCCTGGCGCTGTTTAATGGAATCCGGTCGATTCGCGCCGCATTCCGCGGGGCCAATTTTACGCTCGTTTTCCGCGGAAGTTTGCATTTTTCTTCCACGCAGACGCGACGCATCCGTACGCGCGGAACTGCCCTGACACGGATAGCCGGGATACCGCCGGACGCCTATATAATACTCTTCACAGAATTTTTCGTCGTTACCGCAAAGAATTTTGCCGAGAGATTGGAGTTTAACGATTTTTCTATTCGACCCTAGTTGCCGCGAATTATCGCGGAAACGATTCGTAATTTGTGGACGCTGTAAACGTTCTGTTGTCCGAAAGCGTCGATTTATATTTCTGAATTTTCTAGATGGGACAACCGGAGACTCAAAGGGTAAAGGAGAAGCATTCTAGTTCTCATCTCGTTCCGGCGGTAGGAAGCTCCGTAAGAAACTGGTGTCGGCTCGCGTCACGGAAATCAGATATCAAGTGGCGAGGAGGGTTTCCTCCGAGGCGCGTCCTCGCCTTCTGCCGTTATTACGCGCTGCTTTACGTACTCGGCTTCCTCGTGTATTACTTTTTTCCCCTCTCTCTTGCTCCACCGGCGAACCGGACCTGCCCTTTGTGCACGCGAGAGCGCCCAGCTGGACAGGTGCGCTCGTGACGCAATCGAGGTCCCGTTAGATCGCTCGGCAACCGAAACCCTAGGAAATTCGCCTCCCGTGAAAGTGACAAAGGGCCAGGCGAAAAATCGAAAGGAGTACCGATAATTGCTCCCGATCTCGCCCGAAAAATCTTTTTCGTTGTTGATTTTCGTCGTAACTTTTGAGTACAGCCGAAAAACTGATCAAATTAAAAAAAAAACTATGAAAAATCGGTCTATGCTGTACTAAAAATCAAATCAGAATTGAAAACGTACAGACTAATAAAATTTTTCTCGGCGCCACATCCGAGCGAAGACGTCGAATCGAGATTAATCGGCCAGATAGAGCTCTCGCTAATTTTATAGAGATTGCCTCGGTAACTAATTGAATTTACCTTCGATCGGCCAGTCACGCTGCAAACAATTAAATTCTCCATGCCGTTCTCTCCCCCCTTTATTCTTATTGCGCGGAAATTGCCGTAGTATTTTTTTTTTTCAGTCTTATCTACCGCAGATAGGCGAAGCAAAGTTTTCCTCGTGGAATTCGAGCGTGGGTAAGTCGCGGGGTACCCCTCCCACTCGAGATCGGCGTAGAAAGCGCGAAATTAAGGCGCGCTATCGCGAAACGTGGAAAATTGGCCTCACGTGGGCGCTCGAAACTTTCACGGATGTGACGGGCGCGAGGCTCGAGCGGAGGGTCCCCGTCGTGGCTCGTTAAGGGGACACGGACCGTCGGAATTGTTAACGTTCGCGGCAATTCCGAATTCGCGAAATTGCACCGGTGCTCGGGAGAATACCCGTCCCCCCGCACGAGCGGAGTGCTTCCTCGACCGCTCCCTCTAACGAGCGCCACACCGAGATAACGGAATTCAATTGAAATGATTTTCAACCGTGCGGCAAAACTCGAGAACGTACGGTATGCGCCCACAAGGAGGAGAATTGTATTTATACCCGTGAAATTTAACGAGTGACAAACTGACTTCACAATATTAGCCTATTTATATAGATTCGGTACTGTTGGCCCCAAGGAAGAAAACTTTCTTCTATAAATAGAAATTTCATTCATCGAAGAAAAATCACGATTGTGATATCATTTTGAGAATCAAAGTCCCTTAATTAGCTCGACGAGCAAAGTACATCCGATCGATTCGGAGACTCGAGAGATTTATAAATTGTTTTTACGCGTGTCAGCGGGACGGTAACATTCCTATTAAGTAACGATAGCAGTTGGATCGGAGATGAAATCCAGTTTGCAGCTCTCTCTGTCTCGCTCGGGCTATCTACCGTCCCGCTCACTCCATTGGCCGTCCGTTACGGTCCTCTTGGCGGCAGGTACAGTCTCTCTCTCTCTCTCTCTCTCTCTCTCTCTCTCTCTCTCTTTCCTCCTCTCTCCATCTACACGCGGCCTTATTCTCGACATAGAGAACCGGAGAAGGAAGGATGCCTCGAAGAGAGACGTGAGAACGTTGACACACTGACTCGCTACCCCACATACCCTTTTGCCTTTTCAACGTGTGATCGCGCGACGAGCTCGACGATGAGAAGGAGAAGAAGAAGAATACGCGATGCGAAAGAGATACGCAAATCATCCTCGTCTTTTTCGTTTCGTTTCTTTTTTGTAAAAATATGTGTTAATTAACGGGCGCGTACAGTTTGAATTTGAAATTAAAAATCCTCTTCAATGAACCGTGAAAGTATATTTTCATTGAGAAGATGAAAAGCCGATAATTCGGTGCACATATCCGTTTAAAAAAAATCGCGAAAACACGAAAATCTCATCCTACTTCACTAATCACAATGGTCACAACAAACCTCTTTTTATCGACGTCCCGGAGTTGCGAGGAATAATCCTATTGGCACACACACTTGGCACTTCCGTCTCCCTCGGCTGTCCGAGTGGTTTTCTAGATAATCCGCGAGGGTTGAGGAACCGCGAAGTCCGAAAGTACTAAACGCGCGTATAGTCGCTACTTTGGCGAGTGCGTTCGTTGTGTGAGCCCGCCAGAAACGAAACGCGGCCTATATACTCTCCCCTCTCGGTAACGTCGGCTTTCTCCAAAAAGCCCATCGACGCACACGCTCTCGCTGTCGTGCTCGTCACCTGCTGGAAAAAGTCGAAATTTCGTTCGGCCCCCCTCCCCCAACGCGAAACTTTGCGCGCGAGACGAAAGTGGGGGCCGAATAAACACCGAGCGATTCGCAACGCGATTTCGATAGTTTTCCCTCTCGAGTTTGGATTTTTCCGATCGATGACGTGTGGTGCGATATTTCTCGCTCGCTTTCTAGATCGTGTATCGACTCGCGAATTTCCTGACAATACATACACAGAAATGTTGAATGTGTTTCCGTGTGTCCTCGTGACGAGCGATTTTCTCCGGTTTTCGGTCGGTCACGAGTATCGCGATTCGTCGTGTCGGTTATTTTTTTTCGCTAATTCTCGATTCGACCGGCGGGGGCTACTCGAAATGGAACTCTACGCCAATGGGACTTTCTTTTTTCTTAATCATCGCGCGGAGGAGAGACCCACAATGGGACGTAAACGGAGCGAGGTTGAATCACGCTAGTCTCTTTTTGTGTCGTTTTTCGCGTTCCACGGATTTGACCGGAAGTCGGCCAGAGTGTACCAGCGAAAGTCTTTTACTCGGGTGGGCGTTGGGACATTTTTCGCTCGTTTACATCGCGTTCGTTCGGGTCAAGGACGTTCTCGATAAAACTCTTTCTCCGGCTAACTGGGGAACGCGACTGGAATATTTCTCTTCGACATTTTTTCAAATTTTGCTCGAGCCAAGCTCACGTGTTCCTAAATGCACGGTGTTCGCGTTTGCAGCGAGGAAGCCGGATTATCCGCCGGACTTCGAAAAACGAAGAAACGCGAACCCGCTCGATTTGTCGTTCCAGTTTTACCCCGCGAATTTTTTTGCTTCTCGATAACAGTAAATACTCGTGTATGGAACCCGGCGCTACGCGACACTACCGGTGCAATTGCAGGAAGATTCGGGAATTACGAGACGCGTAGTTGCGTGACGAGTGTCACACTCGCGATCGCCTCGACGGAAGGCCTCCTCGCGAGAGTCGCGCCAGTGGAGCGGAAAGCGCGGGTAAAACGGTTCGTCGTAAAATACCCGGTGTTTCGAGATGATGGAAAGAAGAAGGAAAAAATAACGTTATGTGTACGTCGGTTAGATTCGTTCGACCCACTTCTCTCGATTTTTCGAAAAACAACCTTTACCTCCGTCTTCTTCCGATAGAAATCGAAAACTCGATGAACCTTCGTTCTCAAATACTTCAAGTCTGAAGTTTGCATTTGAACGTAACAAAAATTCTCATGTGTAAAATTTTGATTTTCATTGAAGAATTTTCTTCGTTTCAGAGTTGATCTCACAATCAGTCCATTAATCGATCGATGACGTACGTACGACTTCCGTGGAAGAGAAACGAGCGAGTCACGAAGTTCGGGCGTACCCTCGACGAGGTAAAATTTAATTTGAACGCCCGGTAGCAGGGCTTCGATGTTTTCATCCGGGCAGCCCGGCGAGATGAAAATTGGATAAGACAACGATGCAATTTTCTCTGCGTCTTTGCCTTGGCCGGGATCCCGTCTACGTTGTATCGAATGACGGAAATGGAGGTTCCATCTTTGCTTCCGCCGGATTGAAAGTCCTTCCTTTAAGGCACAAAAACCATACAAATTCATGATTTTTTTGGGGAAAATAAAATATTACAAATAAAAATTAACAGAAAGAATTCATTAAGGCTATTTTCAACTACAAAATAATTTTTTGTCAAGTCGAATAATTGAACAATAAATGTACTAAAGAGATCACAAGAATTCATCAAGAAAAAATTCTACGGTGGGACATAATTAATACTGTATAATTGGAGTTAAAATTTAATCCTGTGCCATAGTTTAAAAACAGTTTAAATTTCAATTCGAAAAAAGTCATTTTGTAATTGAAAGTAGTCTTAATAAATCCCTCTTGTTGATTTTCATATGTAATATTCTATTTTTCTCCCAAAAAAATCATGAATTTAGGTATATTTTTGGAGGCCTCAAAGGTGGTGTAACCCTTTAACCCCCACCCCTTGCAAATTCGCAGCCCCGACGTCTCGCGGATCTCGATTCCGGAAGAAAGCCGAACGAATACTCGCCGCGTGCGTCGACCGCGAATGGTGAAATTGCGCAATTTTTCCACGAGCCTTGACGTCAGCGGCCATTCACGAGCTTCGCCGAGGCTTTCACACGGATCTTGCATCGGTCTCTACATACCTACATACGCACGTGGCATATCCCGACGAAAGAAAGGGACGGGGAGCGTGAAAAATAAGAAAACTTCCAGACTCTCCACTCCCATCGGCTGCTTACCATTCGGAGATTGGGCAACCGGCGCCACGAAATTTTTCTCCGAGCGTTCTGACACGTACGCGTCAACTTTTACTTATGATATCGAGATTTCGAAAGAATTTTTCTCCCGATGAATTTTTTTGGCCGGTCGAATTTATTCCGAGTGAATCAGCGCGCGACGAAAAATGATGTAAAACCTTTTCGTGGATCAATTTCTCCGTGCGAATGGGGAATAAAGAGGCGCGTGGATGTGCGCGTAGCGAATTCCTGGCGTAACGCGGTTCGGCCTGATTTGCGCGGGAACAATTGTCGCTGTTTCAACTAGAACGGTGCAATTAGATACTCCCTGCAATTAGAATCTGATCTCGCGGATTTCACGCTGACACGCATACGCAGCTTACGAATCGCGATAGTTCTTCAAAATATATATGTAGGTAACCCTTTCATTCATTCAAAAGCCTACACTGAAAATAAAAATTAGTTGAATGTGTTAAATGTACTAATTTTCTTTCAAATAATATTTCATTATTCTAAGTAACGTTCCATTTAATCAAATAAAATATCTAGTTTTATAGTTTCAAAGTAGATTCGACATATTTTAATTTTCAGTGTAACGAGATCGCAATTAACAATTATCGTTAAATTTAGCAATAGAGCACCATCGCTTTCATTTTCAACCAAAAATGGAGTCATTATGCCAACATCAGCCAATAGGCGAGGTAAAATTTCCAAAGAACGCTCTCGTCGAGATGTACGCGAGGCTGCATTCTCCGTTCCGAGGCGAACAGTTCTGCATTTTATGCGTGCCTCGAATGGTTTTCACCTCGAGGGTGATAAAAATATTTACTTTCGATGAATCCTTAAAGCCGGCAGAAGCCGCGCGCGAGCCGTGGAAACGAGATTGCACGTTCGGATACTTTACATCGCGTTTTAGTCCCGTCGAAATTTGCATTGACTGACGGCATAATAAAGCCTTGTCAAACACAGGGAGCTCGCGTTACGCGCAGCCAATTCGTCAAACATCGGAGTCGAAGTAATCGCGACGAGATCGCATTTATCGACGTAGAAATTGAATTTCGCAAATATCGCGGAATGTTTGTTTAGCGAAAACGAAATCACAATCTTAATCGCTCTCATTTTCGGTCGACGATTTCGAGAACTATTCCGACTCGCGCTGCCTCCCCGCATAGCGTGGATGGAATCCGAGGAACGAGAACTATCGCGAGCCGATTTCGATCAGCCGCTAGCGAGACGAGTGGCTAACTCGAACGGGAGATTTAGTCCTGGCCCACTTTCCGAACGTCAATGTCGATCCGGCACCGCGCCCATCGTCGAATTACCATTACAAATTTCGCGAATGGGTGCTGTAAAATCGATCCGCGAGCGATAGAGGAAACTCGGCGGGAATCTATTATATTCTTTCGATTTATCAACTCTCTCACTGAAAGATAAAAATTCGTGTAATATTTATTGAAATATCAAGTGCATTCAACAAGATACTAATTTTAAACGTTTATACTAAATTTATTTGATCAAAAAATTTTTTCTATATTTTCAAATAAATTTTAAGTAGCTTCATTGTTTTGTTTTCAGTGTACGATTAAACTCGTAATTTGTGCGCGTACGCAAAATATTTGGGGAACGGAATTTAATAAAATAGAAAATTTATATCGGCGATGTAGGTAAAGGCGAGATAAAAGTGGGTTTATTCATCGATAACAGTATATTTCAAACGCGTGTGGGTATACGCATGATGATGTGTTTCGATATTCGATATTTGTGCCGCGAAATTGTAGGTCGCGAAAAATACAGAATGGGCAAACCTCCGTGGGAGGGACGAGGTTGTGATTTCATCGTTCGAAAATTATCTTCCTGGTGTACTCGAAAATACGATTGACGAATTTAAAGTGTTCGTTCACGAATAGAATCGCGCGTAATATCAGTTTGCGCGGCACTGATCTCTCTTCGCGGCGCCGCTAGACTCACCGACGGGTCGCGAGACGACCGTAATTATCCGAAGAGGATATAAATCTTCGTCTTCTGTGCGGGCTGAAGTTTAGATCCTCTTAAGACGAATAGCCCTCGACGACGATTGCCAGCGTGTAGAACGGATCGCGCAATGTGTATCATTTTGTCTCGTCTTTGTTCTTAAAGCAGAATCCTCTTCGAGACGATTCGATCCCTCATTAAAATTTCATATTGCGAATAACTTAATTTTGTTGTATTAAAACAAATTCATAACTTTCATTATTTGCAAATTAATTTTCAAAAGGAAAATATAAACTGTACAAGAATTTATATTTTTGCACTGTATAAAAATTTATATTCTTGTACATTGCAAAAATATAAATTTTTTTACAGTTTCAATGTAGTCAACGATGACTGTATAACCTAATACGAAAATGAGTCACGAAAGACACCAAACGATAATTTTAATCGCGTCGTTCGCGCACCAGCCAGCATTGTCTGCCGAAATGGAGTGAAAGTCGGAGCCCGTCTCTACCGGAGAAAGAACTACCCGTTCTCGAAATTTCGTCAGATTTCATGCGTGTCGTTACGCACGATAATCCGTCACTCGCGTTTTGTGCATATCGAGTGCGTTTCACTTTGTTTACGTGTGCGCAAACACAAAACGTTTGCGTCACGTCGAACGTTGGATCGAATCAGCTACGAAATTTCTATCGAACGTGTTCATCACGCGAAAAAAGTAGTGCAACTCGTCAAAGTCCGTAGAATGGATTTAATAGGCTCGACGACAGAGTGTTAAACATTTTCGCCATTAATCACGCGAGTCGATGAACGGCTGCCCACGAGAGAGCCGTAGGCGAGCGGCAAGGAGCGAGGTAGAGAGTAAAGGTTGTAGAGAGAAAGGTAAACGAGACGCACCGGCTGCACACACGCTCCGAGGAATTAATATCCTTGACCGCGAACGCGAGAGTGTGGCGGCCCGGGCGGCATAGTTTCCCACCGAATCGGGAGAGGACGCGTTATTGACATTGACCGGCTGGTCACGGTCGGTCCTCCGGCAGCCTCGATCGATCTTACAAGTTAATTCCCGTATTATTGCTGGCTTGATCAAACTGTTTTCGTTCTCTACTTGTTTGTTTGCAGAATAGTCGGGAAATGGGATTTTAACTTGTCGAATGAAAATGATAAATATTACATAGAAGAAAAGGACTTGAATCGAGATAAATGTAATCGATTCAAGAGAGTTGTATAGTAATTACAATTTTCTTAATATTACAAAAAAATTTTCTTTCTTGAATCAACTGTAGTCATACTTTGAATCAATAGTCTACATATTTCATTTTGATCCAGAAAATTTTCTTGAATGAAAAAATATTGACTTATTCAAAGATGTACGTTCTTGAATTAAATTAAAGATTTATTTCTTTAATTAAGTGAGAAACAATGAAATGACTATCCTATATTTTTCTTTTTTTCAATACGAGGTGAAAATTTGGAAAGTAAAAAGTCGGACTCGGTTCGAAACAACCCTAATTAAATCCACCATCAAAACGCCCGTGAATACTTACAAGGCCGATATGTGCAAAATGCAAAAATTCCGACCCAGTTTCGCATTGTCGCTTTTCCAACGTCGGACTAACGACAGTCGTTTGATTTAATATGCGCTCGTTAGATTCGAAACCGCGCGCTAATCGTGGTGAGGCGCGCTCCGCTCTGGATTCGCTGGAGTCGCGAAAACGAACGTAAGACCACAATCGGGTAAGATAAGACGATCGATTATCTAAGCTCGAGGAAGTCTCGCGAGCGGAAAAGATCGAGTTTCGTAAATAAACGTTATATCACAAATTTCGCTCGATACGTAAATTCGAGAAAAAAAATGGGAAGATGAGAAACAAAATGAAGAGAAAAAATAGATATCGCGATCTTAGTATGTCAGTGTGCCTATATGCTAATCGCACGGCTCCGCGAATCGGATGCGAATCGGCTCGGCGCATATTACACGTTAATCCCGCATGCGTATGCGCGAGCGTGCGCCGCGCCGTAAAATGAATTAAAGAAGACAAAAAGGAAGGAAAAGAATCGCCAATAAATTCCGCGCGGTGTAAATTGGCGAAAGCTAATCTACTAACTAATAGTTGGCACAAATTGATTAGATTTTGCGCTCCTACGGCGAATACCGGACGGCCGGCTGAACTGAATACTGCGGCTGAATTATAATAATCCGCGAGCACTTATTTATCGGGCCTCGCGCGCGCGTCGGGGTTTAACGAATCGCGGCGTTGAATCAATTAGCTATACCGTGTGTAAACGTATAAATTTCGCGCGAGTAGCTGCCGTATCGAGTGTTTGTTTTCCTATTTATTCGGATACGCAAACACCATACTCGATACTCGTTCGGATTGAATTATTCCGACCAAACGAGCTCGATATAGTCCAAGCCGAAAAACCAGTTGACGAAAAATGGGCGGGAGAGAAAGAACGAGAGGCGCGAGTGGAATTAACGATCGAGACCCAGAAAATGCACGAGCGATTAACATTGTAACTCAATTATCGACGTAATTATTCGGAAGCGTTAATTAACGCGTTATTTTTAGCGCTTCGCGTAACTCCCGCGAATATTTATAAAAATATTCCTTCACGGTGCGCGAGTCGCGCAATGACCGAAATTCTCTCCGCGATTCTGTTTTCGGCACCGATTTCTCGCGCGTGCGTTTTTTCGTCTGTGAAATTACAAGCGCGCTCTCGATTAACAGATAATTTAACTACATTTTGGTCAATTTTATTTCAGACAATTTTTAATTGTCGTAAATATTGCGTTTTGTTTCGACTGCAAAAAAATAGCGAGCGCGGCTTATCGCGATTCGCCGTTCCATGTAGTCATAGATCGAGCTGTCAAATCTCTCTCTGTTCTCTATTTTCAATATGATTTCCTAGCTGCTCGTTCGCGAGTCATTCTCGTCAATACAGAGATAAGACGTATCATCGAATGCAATCTATCAAGCGCGCGGCTCGTAAAACGAAGATGCAGATTCGAACGGGAAAGCGATTAGCGATACACTGTTAGCACTTCGTCGTAAGAGCATCGCGACATTGACGAGTTTTTATTGCGACGCGCGGATAATTTTCCATTTGCGGCCGCCAACTGCGAGAAGAAACACCGGCGGAGTTAAAGAGGGCGAGCGTTGAGTCGCGAGATGACTCGCGCGAGCATTTCCGGTAACCTATAAAATCCCGCCGCTGACTCGACGATGCAACTGTGGGATCGTTAATTTAACATAACTTTGTTTACAGAATTTTTAACTTCGGATGAACCGGGATGAACTTGATTATAAATTCGATAAATTCTTATCAGATTTAGTAGAAATCAAAATAAACTTCAGGTTTATAATTTTGATAAGTGATACGATTTTTAAAGTCGTATCAAGTCATATTAATTATTATGATGTAGTTTGCAATTTTTAGAGCAGATAAAAGATTCTTTTCCTTGAAATATCAAAAAAGTTTGTGTCTGATGTTGTTGTGGAAGATGGCAGTACAAAATATTTCACAGGTAATTCAAATTGTAACTCAAAATTATTCCTCTTGCTTAAATTTCGAAGTAAAATAGCAGAAGGTGAAAGTGGCGGACGATTATTAATACCGATAACCCAGTTTCCTTATACGAAACGATGGTTGCATCATCGTTAGCGCGAAGCGAATAGGATTATTTTGCCCGCGTGCGTCATTCGTCGAATGGGGGTCCGGTAAGAGGACAGAAAAGTTTTCGCGTGTAGGAGGTGAAAGTGAATGACTTAACCAGCCGCCGCGTTGCGTTTCGGGCTCGGTAGCTCGAGAAAAACGCATCCGGGATCGAATCCTTCTCTCGGAAAAACCGCATCTAAAACTTGTTGTTGATAATTATAGTAAGAAAAAACAGACAAAAAAATCTTCACAATGACGTAGGTACCATAATTGTAGCTGCAGTACGAAAATCAGCATTCGGTATTTTCTTGACATCTCTAAACAAAATTTCTGAATTCTCGAATATTTGTTTTCAATACCGATGATTGGAAAATAAGTGTCGACAAATTTATACAAAAGTAGATTCGGACAAAAAACGATCGGATTTATCGACTCGAGATTTCGCGTTGAAAAAATAACTAGGAAATTTTCCGAACGAAACTTTCAGGACTGGAGTTCCTGTTTCCAGGGCGTAGACATAAACCCACATGAAAAGTCGAAAAATACGGTCGTCGATGGAAAGTTTTGGATTTTAAGACCCAACGGAGCGCTTTGTATTCTTCGAACATTAAATTCCAACGAAAGTTGGGGCGATTGAGAGAAATAGAGAAAGGAGAGGTAGGAGAGAGAGAGAGAGAGAGGGAAAATAAATCGAGCATCGCGGTTGTCCTTGGGCCGTTTACGCCTCTCCGCGAACTCGCTACGCACTTTCACCGATTGCATATCGCGCGAGGATCCGCGAAAGAGGTTTTGCCCTGTAAATAAGATAACGACTGCGAGATAGCTCCCATTTTCCGTCCCGAGAGCCTATTTTCTCGGCTCTTCGATTTTTCGCGGAGAAAACCCGGAATAAAAAACGGAACGGCGGTAATGGAAGTCGATGGAAGTCGTGACGAATGAAATGCCTAATGGCAGACATTGACACTTTTTACATCCGAGTCTCGTTAAACTCGAGATGTATTTTTGTCCCCGTAAAACTGTTTTCTTCGTCTAAATATAATAATGTCCGTCGTTGATATTGGCAGTGGCAGACAAACAACTCTCGATAACTGGAAAAAAATAATTCTGCTTTATCTCTATGACTATAAAATAGTATGGAATATAAGCTCAAAATTTTCGAGTCAGGACGTGACGAAAATTCGAGGGCGATTTCAATTTCACCGCGATTGTCTGCTACTCCGAATACCAGAGATAGAATTTCTACTAGAAAATAGCCGCTGAAGATAAACCAGTTACGCTCATTACAATAAAGCGCCGGTGAGAAAAGCCATAACGTTGTATGACCGGTAGTCGCTTGGACACTTCTGGAGTGCAAGAAGGAGATAAGAGAGCTCGTTTACTTTGCGCAAACTATGGAAAGTAATAGTTGAGTGCAGAAAAAAACTACTTTATACACGCGGTTATAAATCGAGGGGCAAAATGTCTCAACTGATTTTTCGTAGCTCCGAAGAAAGAGCATCTAGAATTTTTCTATCCTTTCGTATTCAATTTTTTATGTCTGGCACTTCACCCCTCTGTTATGCAAAGTTAGCCGCTCGAATGGAATACGTCATTACCCAGCCAGGCTTCGCTCCTGCCTATCGGCAAAGTCGCGAACGTGGTTTCAGCAATCAAGTGCCAGCATTCTTTCACCGACAATAGACTTTTCGCGTACGGAGCTCGCGAGGTTGCAGAAACGTCGACTTTCGCGCGTCCGGAACCGTACGAAACGCCGGCTGGCTTCGTAAACAGGATGACCGAGAGCTGACTCACGCCGAGCTATAACACCCAAAGAAACTCTACGCTCATCCGGGACGCTAGAGGAATTCTTTTTCCCCACTTTCACCTACCGATCCGCGCCGATACGGATCGGTCAAACTCCTCGCTCGTTGAGCGCCAATTTCTCGTTCGGTTTTTGCTCCCGATCGCTCAAATATATTATCCTGAAACCGCTTGACAATTAATGCGACGTGAAATCACTCCGTAATGAGACGGTTAGTAACCGCTCATACATAGTTAATGGCCTGGAAACATTCGCGAGCGTAAAAAATAATCAATTAATACTCCAATTCCGTTCGCGATTGGAAAATTCAGGCGACATCCTTACGCGAAAGCGCATGTACACTCAGAAAAAAATGCTGAACCAATTAAATAGGCAATATTGCCAAGAGAATATTTTGAGTGGAATAAAAATCTATTGAATGAAGAATTTAACGGTCGATTTAACTGTCAAAATATCCTCTTGGCAGTATATGAACGCATATTTAATTGATTCAACATTTTTTTCTCAGTTTTTTGTGAAATTAACGTCTAATCGCTAAATTTTTAACAACATCGGAATCGTGAGTAACTAACTGGCTCGAAATGACTCTTAAAAATGTTTCAGGTGGCTCGGAAAACGCTCTGATTCCTCGTGTAATTAGAACACGGCAGTCAGTGCTCCTTGGCCCTGAACGAAGGGTCGATCCGTGGATGGTTCGCACGAGCGAGGTGAGGCACAGGCGTTATTCAGCGAGCAGGATGCCATTAGGCATATCCCAGAAATAATCCCACGTTAATGGATGCATATTCACAGTCGACACCACGATAAAATACTCTGGGATGATAAATTAATCGAGTCCGAGCAGAAATTCGCTCCATCGATAAATTCTTTTTAAATTGAAAAAAATTGTTACAAGTATATCTTGGCCTATCATAAAATTGTAAAAACTTTTTGATTTTACTTATTATTTACATACGTTTGTACGAATTTTGCAAATGTTTGTTTTGGAAAATACTAATTTCATTCTATCGAGAATTTTATTCGTATATTTTCAAATAAGTAGCTTCAAATTTTTGTTTTCAGTGCAGTTGTAGCTCTCGAGGGTTAACCCTTTGCATGATAATGAAAATTTCCGTCATAATATTCAGTGAACAAAAAATTGTATTCAAAAGAGGATTTTTGTAAATTGATTGTTGCTAACAAACGTTTTTACCATTATTGCAAACTTAAAAAAAAAATAAAAGAAAAAAAATGATGCGTTTGAGGGTTAATTTATTTCATGAAAAAATTATGCAAAGGGTTAAAATGGTAAACGAGATCCTGAATTGATTCAGAGACTCCATAAAAAAAGTACGACACGGGTGATCGAGTCTCACCTTCCGTAAACTATAGGAAACGGGAACTAAATATCGTCCTGTCTCGAAATAATCCGTCGCGATGCGGTGCGTTATACGTTACACGTTTCATGGATCATGGCCCATACTCGGATGCACGTCGGATACTCGGCCAACGGAACGTTCCAAATAATACTTCTTGTTGCACACGACGTGTATCGGAGATAAGAAAACGCTCTCGCAGCACGCTTAGCCCCGTGAGCTGTAATACTTTGCGCAAGATATATCTTCCCCGGATAACCTTGGAATAACGATAAAACATCGAGGAAAGTATACGGTATTGTTTGGGAATTTGCATGAAACGAGCGTAATGGAACGTTCAAACGTTGCGTGATTATGAGATCCGCGAGCCAATAAAAACGTCGAGGCGCGAGGATGAATAACCGTACGGCATCGAACGAGAGATACGGAAGGAGTCGCGATTAATCGTGTTAACACTTAAGTGACGTTTTTTTGCGTTTACAAAATTAAGTAGCAATCTCTCGATACATTTTTTTCGTTTTGCGAACGATTCGAGTAAAAAGTTTATATCCTACTTTCTACGCGTTTCGAAAAAATTTCCAACCATCGCGTTCAATCTCTCTCCACTCGCATTTTTATAACACGAACGATATGCGCGGTTGGGTACAAAGGTATTACACAAATTGCCTTCATGCCGTTTCGTGTTACCGGCCTGATGAGATATAATATAAACGGTGATAATTTAGTAGAAATCGCTAGAATGATTCACACCTTTCGCCACGAAACACATGTGCGGGACCCGCTTCAGATACGAGAGAACGCGTATTAATATTTCTTTGAACTGCTATCGGTACCAACGGTATTTTTTTTTTTTTTTTTCATATTTGGTTTACAATACCCAAAGCTCTTAAGGATCTATAAATACGACACTCTCGCGGTTTTTAGAAAATACTTCGCACGGAATATTTCCGACATTAACGAGTGCAATTTTCTTTTTATCACAGTCGAGAGTGAATTTTCACCGGGAGCATTGTTGGCAAAATTTTCGAGCTACGTGGCAAAATAAAAATGGCAGAATTGCGAATTTATGGGAAATTTGATTGCGCGCTCTCGACAATGCGCCGTGTAACATTTTCAATGAAATAGAGTAATTTCGTACCGAGTTGTAAACTTCGCGAGTCGCTTTAGCATATTTCGTTGTTCCCTCCCCTTGCATTTCACTTCTACGAACGTATCAACAAAAGAGAGTATTACAAAATTTTCCCCATCGACGAAATTAACAAAATATTATCTCGAACAAAACGAACACGAGAATTGATTTCGATCGAGCCGGATTTCGACTTCCTCGTCTCGTTTTTCGTCCTGTGGGCGCTGCGAAATTGCCGCGGCGCAATTTTCGTGTGGCCGGCGTCATTATTTCGAGCCGACACGCAATCCGAACGCGGCTAATTCGGAATAACATTAGTCGGCTTTTGGCGAGGCGCGTGTAATCGCTACGAGGAACGAGATAAAGGAGGGGAAGAAAAAGAAGAGTGGACCACCTCTGGGTCGCGGAGAAAATGCGCTCGGGTGTAGAGAGATACGCGAAACAAGGGGGAACAATCGTCCCTTGCAACAAGGCATCTCGTACACACGTACAGCCGCATACAGCCGAGCACGTGCCGATCTCTCGGGCCGATCGTGGCTCTCCGAGCTCTACGCTCACGAGGAGAAAGTTTCTTACGGCAGGAAGTGAAGTAGGCCACGACTTTGACCGCTCGCAAGGTCCATACACCCGAGGCAACCAGCCATGCGCGCTCGACGTTTCGCATTTTCTGCCTACACGCGGATACATTCGCGATTCGATCCTCTTTAACATGCGCACCGAGAATAAAGATTTACTTGATATTTATTTGCATACGTTCGAACAAATGAAAATATTATATTCTGAGCATTATTTTTTTATTCTAAGTGATTTATTCCATTGAACAAAATTATTTCTGTTGTTTTTATTCGAAAAATATTTTCCTAAACATCAGAGTAAAATTTAATTACAGAACACATTTAATTACCTACAAATATGTAAAAAATATGTATGTTGTATGTATAAACATATTTTTTTATCATATGAAATTTTTTGAGGATAATTTAAAAAATCATTTTTTTTAATTATTTTTTTAAAATGATTTTTCGTTTATCCCCTTAAATCACGAAGAATAATCGGCAGTGCTGGGCAAATTCGTGGAACTCACGGAATCCCGGGGCTATCATACGAAAGCCGTCTAAACGTCTCCGTGCGTTCTCTCTTAATCTTCCCCGATTTCCATCTCCACGTTTGAAGTACGAGCTTCTCACGGTGCTCGCGACGTCGAATGATAGCGGCGCCTTCGCGATTGGAAATATCATCGGAGCTGTAATAAACTTTTAACGCGATTTAATGGGAAACCGGGAAGTTTGACGTTTTCGTTTAAGACGAGGGAAGTAACCGAAAGGAGCGCAAGTTCAACGATGTCGATTATCCGACGAGCGGCACGGTATTTTCCGCTCAAGAGAGAGAGAGAGAGAGAGAGAGAGAGAGAGAGCGTGTATTCTCTCTCCCGATGTCCCGCGATTACACGCGACCCTGCTCGAGCATTCCGAGTTCGCGTTTCTCGTTCTTTTCCCTCTCTCCCTCCCGATTCACGTTCCATTAACGACGGCACGATTGCCCTCGCGTACGGCCAACCTCGAGATGCGATCTTTTAAATCGCCGCCCGCGCTCTCGGGAGATAGCCGATCGATTTATCGAATCGCGATACATACCCCGATGACGCGGGATAATCGCCCGGTCGTCGTTTACTGCCGCCGGATCGGTGAAACCAAATTTTTCACCCCCGATCTATCCAATTTAATCGAGAGAGGCACGGAAATCGACTATTCACGTCGATCCCGTGTAATCGAAAATCGTTCTCTTACCGGTCGGAAAGTGTAACGATTTCGCTACGTCATAGTGTGAAAAATTGGAGCTCGCGGGATCGTTACGTCACACGCGATGCAGGTTGAGGATGAAACAACGCGCATTGTGACCGGAGCGTGTGAAGTCGAGCGATGCATTAACCGTGAAACACCATTTCCTCGTACGATCCCCTCTCGGCCAACCCCCTCGTTCCCTTTTCTCTCCTACACAATCACGTGGCTTCACGCATACCCGTCATTGGGTCAAGGCTGTTTTTCTGTCTTCCGTATTGCGCTTTAAATCAAGAATCTCGCTATCGGATTCCTAATCTACCCGAATGTTCTCCCTTTCTCTGAGCACAGCCTCGGCGCGTGACCGATCGATGAAAAAACATGAGTTGCAGGCGAGATGTACAAGATTTTCGCAGATCGATAAATCGCGCAAACACTGGTGCCAATATATATTATTATATTATTATTTTTCATCTGATCGAAAATTCATGTGGTAGTTGACATTTTTCTACTACACGGAGAGTAATTTTGACAGCCTGGTCCAATAATTTTTCGATAAACTGCGCTAATTAAATTTTTTATTTTCCTGACCTGGTACCGTTCCGAGCCGGTAAAATCAAGAGCAATTCAGCCGGAGATACGCCAAGATACGTAAAAATTTTTCAGATTTGATAATGAGTTCTGAGAAAAATCATGACAGGCTAAAATTGACAGGTGTGGAAAAATTTGCTCCTCCATTACGTTACTTAGCGATTGTGAAGTACTGTAAGAGAACGTATTGATCTAGCAAAAACACCGCTCCCTCGAAATTTTCGGCACGGATGTCTCGATAGGACGAGTTTTTAAAATCTTTTCCGCTCCAAGAGAAAGTCACAGCGGATATTTTTCGAGTCAAAAATTCGGGACATCTCTAACTACTTTCTAACGTATAATTCTACCGGTTTTTGGGCGAAGACAGGAGTGGAAGAGAGGATTCGTCACGATCGACGTCGAACCGAAACAAACTCCGTATAAATACACGGTCAAGGTTGCTGCGTAGCGGAATACATCTACATAAATTTACTTAAACAGATACAACAATATCGCGAATATCTCGAATTCCGGAGTAAAACAAACTTTTCCGAATTTCTATGCGTACGATTGTAAAAAAGATGACAATGAAGGAATTCATTTCAGCGCGGTTCTCGTTGCACACGGCTATCGCTCGTATCTTCCCAGCATTCTGATCCGGAGAATCGAATTAAACTCGTGTTTGTTCTTCGCTTTGATAAAAAGAAAATCAGTAGAAAGCCACTCGACGCGACATTGTTAAAACGCCGCTTGCATTTCTCTACGGAAGTGGAGCCGAGAAAGAAAAAGAATTGCATTAGGTAACGCAATACTCTTCCGACGCAAAGAGCGAGCCGTTCGGAGTCGAATTTGAATAAAAAATTACTGCATTCTTCTGTTTTTGCAGGAAAAATTGAATTTATTTTTTCGCGCGTGCTCGACACGGATGAGCGAGGAGCGCGCAAGAGCGGACGGCAAGAGAATAACGTCGCGACAGTTAGATCGCGGTAAATCGATCGATTCGATTAGCCATACTTTCTCCGAGCGAACGGATAGAGTCGCTCGGCGTACGCAACCGAGATTCGCTTGTATTAACTGTTAATCGCGGGAGAGATTCGTGGATCGCGTATGAGAGATGTAAAAGCGAGAGAACCAGGGCCTCAAGTAGAGCGAGGCATAACGGCCGATAGGCGACGCGTGTGAACGATGAAAAGGGAAAAAACATACGGGATTGTTCCCGAGAAAGAGAGAATAGCGAGGAAAACGATAATAAGGCTCGCGGAATTTCTTCAAACGAGCGAGTGACTGAGATTCGTTCGATCGTAATGAGACGAGTCCTCTTCCTTATCGAACGCCGGCGGTTCCGGTGACCCAGCCAGGTAAGGTCAAAGTGATTAACGACCGCGTAATTAGCATAAACGCGCCAAATACCGTCTCGTGATGAGCCGTACGCGGTTTTAATCGACGTCTCGTGTAGGGATGATCGATCGAGTCGCTCTTGAATTTTCATCGGGCGATACAACTCTTTGAAATTGTGTCAAAATTAATACATCAAACAACCGGTTAGTTGAATAAATTTCTGCAAATGAACGAATTGTGCGTTTAATGCTTTCGTTTGAATTCGAAACAATCGGCACACCGACCAATCCAGCTCGATTAATCGGCCTAATTAATTAAATCAATTTAGCACACTTAAAACAAAATTTAGTTGAATGATACCGAAGAATCGGTATCTATGTTGTATTTGGGAAAAAATAAATCGACAATGAAAATGACAAACTAACAAATACAACCGATCGAACTTTTTGACTCGGTCGTCGTTAACGAGGCGTCCGATTATCCAGCGAATTCTCGTGCTCGCCGCGGAGCAATTAAGCAAACTCGCGAGCGAAATTAAGGGGATTCCGTCTCGAGTTGCAGGCGCATTCGATTACGAGAGACTCCTCTCGAGCGGCCTCTTTTTCCCGGGACGATATAGTTGGCAGCACTAGTTAACGCTCACGCACCTGCAGCACCAGCAGTGCCGGCCGATCGGCCGTGTAGTGAGTGATAATCGTAGAGTAGGTCACCGGAACAGCGCCTCTAGCGATCTGCGTTCTTCGCCTTCCTCGTTCTCGCGAGAGCTCGATCCGGAGCTGAGTCTCTCTCTCTCTCTCTCTCTCTCTCTCTCTCTCTCTCTCTTTCGCGTGTCTCGCGATAACCGATCGCGTAAACGAGGGACCAGAGGAGCACCAGAGGCTTTGTCGGGGCGTAACGCGCGGGTGCCGAACGCACGCGTCGTGAATTACAAGTACTTATTTCAGACGATACACAACCCGCAGCGGTGTCGCTCGAAATGCTTAATGAGCCTGTAATACACTCGACGTGGGAAACATTAACATTTGGGGATACTAAAAATTATTAGAGCCATTCTGAAATCGCTATAGCTAGAAATTTGATCGATAAAGTGATTTTCAAATTTTAGTCTTCTCGATTCGATTTTTTATTTTAATTATAACCCTTTGAACACGGGTGTCTTCTTAGAGTAGTATAATTAACACTAAGTTTGCAGAACGTGTCATTTTTATGCATTTCCAGTTTTATTAATACATTTCATGCAAATATGTCTCGCTCTTCCTTCTATTCAAAGTTAATAGTTTATAACTACATTTTTTCAAAGAAAATTCATGATTTTGTTGTTTTAAGAAACGTTCTTATAAAAATAGGTGTGAAAAAATGTTCGTAAGTGTTAAGAAATATTCGGCCTATCGGATTGCGCAAACGAGGAGGATAAGCGAAACGGATCGGCCGATAAATAGCTCGCGATTAGAATTATGTTTTGCGAGCGATACGGACGAGCGAATCGACGAAACAAAAAGCGCCGCGGCAATCGCGATACGCCACTTAACGGGCCGGGCTTGTATTTATTAATTTAGATGATACCGCCGACGAGCAGGACTCTCTACGAACGCGAGCGATCTCGGCGAGGCGACTCGATCGTCTGTTTACTTTTGCCCGCTCCACATTAATGCCCTCGATTTGTAATATCGAGGAGCGCGTACGCTCTTTTTTTTCCTTCCCTCTCGACTTTTTCTCTCATCTCCTCGGCGCTTTTTTTATACTCCTCTGCACCATCGAGTCCATTAAAATTCAACTTTCGACAGCTGTCTCACGCGTAACGGAATTAGGTACGAATTCGAGAAACCGATAAATCATTGGAAAGTAATCGCAGCCGATAAAAAAATAATCGAATTGCAGCGATGATCTCTCTCCGCGCGCTCGTCTTCCCAATCGTTCCATTAAAAGGCGGAAACGCTTACGAGATAAATACGCGCCTCTTAATTTTTTTTTCTCTCCCTCCCCGTCTTCTCTTTACAACTGCTCACTCTGGTTTTAACACCGAGTTACGAGCGATCTCGTATTCGAGATTGAACGTCTCCCTGCGTTTTTTTCAAATTTTATTACGCCTCTCTAAGAAACCGACAGTTTATCGATATTGTCTAATGAAGGGTTAGACTGAGACAAAAATTAGTTGAACGTTTATTTGTATAAACAAATAAATATTTGAATTAAATACTAATTTTTCTAAACAATATTTATTTCTGTATTTTCAAACAAATTTTAAGTTCAACCGATTTTTGTCTTCAGCGTATAAATCTCGAATGTGACGACATCGGTAACAACTTTGTACATAAACAAGAGATAAAACAATGAAATACAATGTAAAACGAGAAACGAGACGATCCATTTTCGAACTCGCGTTCCAATTCCGGCTACGCCATTAACAATCAATCGTCGGTAAACACGGCTGTCTAACTCGATATTCTCGCGCGTGGCGTCGATACCGATCGATAGACGGAAGGGCGGAGTCTCCCGGCGAATGTAGAAAGTCCCGCGATCGTCGATAAGTCGACCTCGAGGCACCTCGCCGATCGAGAAGCCCTCCCTCCTCGAAAAATTCGCCAGTTCCTCTCGGTAATTCCGCGCGGTCTACATTCCGCCCGATTTCGATCACCGATGAGCGACGAATTGATAAATTTTCCGCTCGCGAGTTTCCCTCGCCCACGTCGCAAATAATCGCTCCTCGCGTGAATACACGTGCTGTGTACACAAGAGCGAGACTAAGCTAGATTAAGGCAATGGGGTCACGTGTGCCGTCAACGTCGAGAACCCCGAGCGCTCTACGCGGCAAATATTATTCGGCTGCTGCCGAACCGGAGAGATCGTTATCGGCGATCGATCGAAATACGCGAAAAGCCGAGATAATTCGCGCAATTACGTCGCAATGATTAGAAAATCTCCGAGCGTGTCGGGCGTAATCAAGAAAAAAAAGTAACGATAACGGTGCGGATACATTCTAATCGATTAATTAACCGATGACTTTTTTTTTCGACTCTCTAATACAGTCGAGAATTCGTGTCATCGATCGCGGA
>NCVS01006942.1:32769-63290 GCA_003055095.1 Goniozus legneri | reverse complement strand
GCGTCCTCCTCTCCTTTTTGGTAGCCAAAAAATCTACAATCGAGTTAGACAAACTCCCCGCGGTGACACAGTGACACCATTACGAAAAAGGTACATCCGAACGTAAATAATTAGACACGTTGTGATTAAGGGAACCGGGTCACGTGTCACTGGTAGCTGTAGGTTCAATGCCGTAATAGAGCGTCTAGCCGCGGCGAACGGAAACGTACGACGCGAGAGAGGAGATAGAGAATTGCCCGCTCAAAGGAGGGACATAACCGATCATCAATCATGCGCGTATCGCGCTTGTGTGTACGCGCCCACCCCGCCGAGCCTCGTGTGGGAATGTTATACACACCGCGCAACGTTTTGATCCCGGGGATCGACTCGTCACATAACAACTACTCTCTACACCGAAAACAAAAATTATAAGCTACTTAACCCATATATCTCTTCTTCCCATTTAAAGTTAATAATTTATAATTTGATTCACAATTTTTTCAATGAAAATTTCGTTATTTCAATGTTCAAGTGTTCGTTCACAAGTTGTTGTGAAAAGTATGTAAGTTAATACTCATTCGAGTTTAGAATCGAATTAATACTTTTAGTGACAGCAAGTACTCCGATTGTTTAGAATTTGTTCGGATAGCGCCGAGCGAGAGGCAGTGAAACGCGCGAGCTCGCTGACCCCTCTTCGTTGACCGAAGAATCCCCCGGTGTCCCGAGCGACAATTAGTGCCCCTCGCTCGCACGACGATAAATCTGCGCGTCCTAATAAACTTCGGGGATATTTTTATCGCGAGTACGAGAATAAATAGCCACGTCGAGAGTACTCACGCACGCTCCCAAGTTATTTGGAATATTCGTGACCTATTCAGCGGAACGAAAATATTACAACTCGGGTGCTTCGAGTGGAATTTGTACGTTCAAAACAGACGACTCTCTCGACGATACAACGCTACGTGTATTCGCAAAAATTTTTATGAAATTTTATTCAAGGCCGCGTCCACCAGCAGCGAGCGAGAAACCACTCGAGCGATTTTCGCCAACGAGAATCAGTTTTAGACCAGAAGCCTCGCAAAGTTAGGGAATATTCCCATCGACGGACGGTCAGCGCGTGGCGCGCGCGTGAGTGGTTCGTTTCTGTTCTCGGTTGTCGTCGAGAAGCGCGAAAATCGCGACGTGATCGAATTCACGCCTCAAAGTCAGGGTCGAGCGAGCGAGAATTCGTCAATCGTGCTCGAGCGGCAGAGCGAACGTTATAAATAGAGGAGCGAGGACGATCGCGGTATTGCACGGCGGAATAAGAGGGAGAGGATCGGTCCGCGCAGGGGGAGGGCAAGGGCGAGCGTAACGTCGTTGGAAATCATTCGCTGGCTCTCTCTCTCTCTGGTTCCTCTAGTGCGCGCGAAAGTGCATCCGAGTGCGCGCGCGGCTGCTCTCGTGACTCTAGCGCCGCGTGCGTTATCGATTCGTTACGGAGGTTTCCCTCGTCGCGCGCAAAAAAAATTTCCGGAGCGCGAGAGGATCTACGGGATCCGCGAGAGGAACGCGCGAGCGTCCGATCGATCGGGTTAGATGCGGATTTGCGCGCGTCCTTGCCGTGCTCCGCGGCGCGAGGTCGACGGGGAAGGGCCCAGTTTCGTAGTTTCCCGCGGCGCGTAACGACTTCGTAACGAATCTCTTCTCCTCCCCCCTCCCGCCATCGACACTCGATAAACTCCCGCTCGCTCTTTCTCTCGGTTTATCGCGATGACGCTGACGAGATTCGTGGGTGTCGCGTTGACGCGACGGGCCGCGTGCGCGTCGATTTTCGCCAGGCCCTGCCGCGTCCTCGAGGATGACGGCGGACGGCGAGGCATCGCCGAGGGACGTGGCTCGATCACTCGCGAGGCCATGCGCCTCAATTACACGAGGATGCACGAGAAATGCAAATGTGAGTCGGACAGCTATTTTTCCATGATTACTGCGAACGCGCCACCTATTACCACCGCGTGTTTCTCTATCGTTCGACGCGCATGTTATAACGACCACGTGACGGCGGATAGTCGGACGTGCGCGCGCAACTGTTCATTCAGAAACCTCGCGATTCGAAAAATGAGGATTCGCTCGCCTATTATTTTACGAAAAATTACGACTAAAATTCGTAGTTTTATGTTTCGATAACACGGGCGTGTCACATTTACCACGAGAGGAAGACAGAATTGAACGCGAAGAAAAATCTAGGACGGTGAAAATCCGCACATACATATCGTTTGTAAGGAGCGAATGAAATGAGAGCGCGATTCTGCCGCCAACGCTCGATTGAAAAGAAAATATCGTCATTTTTATAGAAAACACGCGCGGGTCATTTATCTCGATAAAATATCGAACGATAACGATCTCAAGTGCATTCGAGTAGAAAGCTCTCATACTTGTGAAATATACATATTTTTACAAGATTAAATAAATCTGTTTGTTTTTAGCAAAGAAATTGCCACAAGATGTCAATCCGAAAGGCGTGTTTGCCTGCAACGAACTCGATCTGGAAGAGGTGGATATCTACGGTTTCGATTACGACTACACGCTAGCTTGTTACAAGCCGTCCTTGGATTACTTATTATATAATCTTGGACGAGACATGCTTATAAAAAAATACAAGGTACGAGTACCTACAAAAAAAAAAATTCCCTTTATTATAAAAATTTCTTCAAACTTAATCGATGCAATCAAGCAGCAATTATCTTATTAGGACAATAAGAACAGAAACTTTGACGCTAACTCGTTTTATTGTTACTCAGTATCCGGAGGGAATAGCGAGCCTCGAGTACAAGGAGGACTTTGCCGTGCGAGGACTTCATTACGACATCGAAAAGGGCCTACTCTTGAAACTCGACAGCTTCTTGCAAATTCAATTTGGTGCCGTTTATCGCGGACTTAATCCGCTCCCCGACGACGAGGTACTCAGATTGTACAAGAATCGTATAATACCGATCGCTTACGTCGAAGCGCCGAACAAACATTCTCACGTAAGTATATTTTCGCAATTTTAAGTAATGTGATTCTTAATAGCTAATGAAATGACAAATTGTTTCCAAGTTGAAAATCGAAATGTAGAATATCGATCGAGTCGCGGAGAATTATTCTACTAATTTCTCTCCTGTACCTCACGAAAAAAATTTAATAACGAGTACTCGGAAAATATCTAAATTTTGACTTACATAGAGCTGTGTTCCTTAATTTTTCCAGTACGTCAGGTGGAGGGATTAACTATTTAACCTTTTTTGTTTGCATGTGTCCACATGTTATTGACATTGGAAACTTGTTCTGTAACAGAAAGTGAGTAATTTTACAATGTTTTATTTTATACTGAGAAAATACAACATTTTCTGTTTTTGAAGGATGGACTTCATAGAGCCAAGATGGTACAACTCGCAGATCTATTTTCTGTACCAGAAATGGGTTTATTGTGTAACGTCACTGAATATTTTTTGAGAAACCATATCGATTATCATCCAGAAATTTTATTTAGAGATGTCAAGGTAAATAGAATCAAAGATGTACCGAATGGTATATTCTGTACATAGGTATAAAAATAAATTTTATGCTTACAGAATTCTGTACAAAGCTGCCATCCTATAATGCATGGAATGGTTGTAGAAAATGTATCCGAATACCTAGAACAAAATGTAGATCTTAGAAGATTTTTCGAACGTCTCAGAAATGTCAAGAAGAAAATGTTTTTAGTCACAAATAGCCCATTTCCTTTTGTGTAAGTATTATAAAAATATTTTGAATGTTCGCGATAAACTGTGAGAAATATTTATGTAATATATTGCAGAGATAAGGGCATGAAATTCTTAGTTGGCGACGATTGGGTAGACTTCTTCGACGTAGTCATTGTTCAAGCGAGAAAACCCAAATTTTTTATTGAGGAATCACGTCCCTTACGAATTTATGATCGAGATCGCAAGACACAACTATGGGATAGAGTTACAAAGTTAGAAAAAGGAGCAATATACCTTGAGGTAAATTATTTTTGAAATTTGAATTAATGTAATTGTTATAATATTATGGATTTTTAAATTAATAATACAATTATATATTGCATGCTCTGAATTTAGGGTACAGTAAAACAACTCCAAGATATGACAGGTTGGCGGGGGCACCAAGTGTTATATTTTGGTGATCATCCATACAGCGATTTAGCTGATGTAACTTTAGAACATGGTTGGAGAACAGGTGCCATTATAAGAGAATTGACGGTAATAATATATTAGGAATTGTAATTTGGTTTCAAAAATTATACTACTTTTATATACAAAATATTACTTATATTTCATTTTCTTTTGTACAGCATGAGATAGAAACTCTGAACGACCCAAAATTTAAAGAGCAGGCCAATTGGTTGCAAATGTTAACAGGCTTGATCGAAGAACATCAAGACTATCAAGGTCCTGATGTAAAGACTGAGTTAGACGTGTGGATTAAAGAAAGAGATGATCTTAGGAATTTTATAAAAACAGTTTTTAACAAACAATTTGGTTCAGTATTTAGAACTTACCATAATCCCACTTATTTTTCAAGGAGATTATTTAGATTCGCAGATATTTACATGAGTTCCATTACAAATCTATTAGGCTACTCGACAACTCATACATTTTATCCTAGACGTGGTGTTATGCCACATGAATATACTAGCTACTTTATGTAAGAAAATAGGTATCAAATGTTCAAAGTTACATATATTTTTTCTTATTTTGCTATAGAATCTTGATGTAAATGAAATTTTATGATAACATGTGTAAGATGTAATAATAATAAGAAGAGATTTTATAAATTATTTTTTTCGCCAATTTAACAAAATACAAATTTAAAATAATAGGTTATTTGATATGTTGTTTATAATATTACAAATGTTATATTTCTATAAATAGAATATGAAAGATAATAAATGTTAATGTGTTCAATGTAGATTTCAAGTATTTTACATACCTTATTATCTTCCAGAGTTTAATCTGTGAGAACTTCTTCTTCATTCTCAAGATTTTGTGCATTAAATCATTTCTTCCTGCCATCACGTATTTTTCATCTTTTTCAGTATTTTTTACCTTGAAATAAAAATATATTTGGAATAAATATGAATCAATAACTTTCCCTTATTAAAATAAAATTTATTCCCACTTGATTCAGACGTTGTGAAATATAAAATTGGTATAAGAAATCTCTCATCTTCAGGATGTTTATCTCGTGATATTTGATCTAATAATTTGTCAAGGTGACCTTCCATATTTTTAATTTTATGATTAGATCTCGTAAAAAAAAAATCAAATAAAGTTTTAACACTTAAAACTGCTACTTTGTTTTTTTTTCTAAAAATACTCTAATCATTTAAAATCAATGTAGAATAAAATTTAATAATTTCACATTGAAAAAAAATAATTTTATAAATACGAAATTTACCACTGGTAGCTCATTTTATATATGTATTATTCTTCAATGAAGTTTTGTTACAAACGCGAGCCTACCGATAATTTTAGATTTGCTAAATTCAAAACTGGAAGGGCGAAATACGGAAACGATGGAATTCTTAGAAGTTAAATCAATGTTGTTTTCCATGGGTGATTTCATTTTCTCCAAGAGACTCCATGACTTATTTATGACATAATGAAATTACTTATGGCACATTTATACCTGTTTGAATACTATGATTGTTATGGATTGGTCAAATACTTGTACTCGAAAAAGTTCCCTCATTCATCTTCAAGCTCTTGAATTCTTAGGAATGGATTGTAATAACATAACAGGTGAAATAAATTATTTTATTTAATATTTAATTAATTTATAAAATTTATTCATATCATTATCACACCTCACGCATGTAATCATAAAATAATTGTTAAATCAATCAATAAATTTTTCACTCAAAAGATTTTCATTCCATTCAACAAAAATCTTCTTGGCAGTATATGAATGCATATTTCATTGGTTTAACAACATTTTTTCCCATTGTAGGCATCAACTATATTACAATCAATAGTAATCGCAGTTCAGTCTGTATTTGGTAATTACAATATCAACTGAAATTCGGTAAATCAAACTAAAGTATTTTCATTTACGTTATTAGGTTCTTGGAGCCAAATAGTTTTTGAACCTATCGTAAAAGAAAATAATTTGATAAATACAAGATTTACCACTGGTGGCTCATTTTATATATTGTTCTTCATTAAAGTTTTGTTACAAAACGCGAGCGTACCGATAATTTTAGATTTGCTAAATTGAAAAATAGGTAAAGTAGCAAAATCTATATCGACTGCACAGTGCTCACGTAGCAATTAGTAAAATAAGTTAAATTGCACTATCATTTTAATAACATTCGCATGGCTAATTAAAATGGAACTTAAATTGGAAGGGCGAACTACGGAAATGATGGAATTCTTGGAAGTTGAAGCCAGGTTGATGTGTTCCTGATTCTGGGTCCAATGGATCTTCGCCCTGATCGAATTTCGCTCTCTTCTCCTCGTCCGTTAACACTTCCTTTGCAGCAGCAATATCAATGAACATTTTCTCAGCGCGCTTTTTTTGAGCGCCCTCTTGGAAATTATCGGGATGCCACTTTTGTGCAGCTTTTCTGTACGCTTTAGTTATATCACGCTTTGTTGCAGTTCTTGGAACGTTCAAAATTTTATAATAATCACGCGTCTCGGACATTTTTTGTCGCTGTTGTGCCTTTCTTAAACCTTGTTTAGCTCTTGAATCATTTGGATCTATTTCTAGAGCTTGTTTGAAATCTCTTATGGCTGTTAGAAACAAAATAAATTATTTAAAAAAATTAAAATTGCACTATTATAATATTTAATAAACAGATTTAACACTTACCATCATCAAACATCTCAGCTGCTAAATAAGCTTCTGCACTATCACAGTAGAGATCTACTTTCTGATTAATTCTCAATGCAGCTTGACAATTTTTTACTGCGTTTTCAGCATCATTATTTTGTGTATAACATTTACAAAGTAAATGATGAGCCAGAAACAGTACATTTTGTACATTTGGTTCTTCTTTTATTATCTTTTCAGAGTTTTCTATGCAACTGTCAAAATCTCTTGAGTCTTCTGCAGTATTTGCAGTGCTCAAAAATTTATGAATCTTTTTACTTCTCTTATAAAATTTGAAACACTTTTTATGGTCAGGATCCAATTTCAAACATTCTCGAATTTCTCTAAAGAGAATTTGTAAATTTAATTATAATTTTAGGAAAAATAATTTCAAAGCAATTCAACATTACATCATACTTACTTTAATGCTTCTTCTACATCACCATATTCATACAACATGATGGCCAGTTTATAGTAACCATCTGTATTGTCGGATTGCAATTTTGTTGCAGATCTTATATCAGAAATAGCACGCATAGTATCACCAAGAGCTATATAACTTTTAGCTCTAAGTTCTCTGATGTGAGATGCCCATGGACATATTTCAATTATCTGATTGAATATTTCCACAGCTTCTGCATGGTTATTATTATAAATAAATGCTTCGGCTAATGTTATCAGTTCTCTCACATTATTTATCCTATGTAAGGCATTTGCTGCGTCTGAATTGTGCGAATTCATTACTAACTGTAAGGAATAATATTCAATAAATTTAATTTAAATCAAATATAATCCAATTGAACATCATTTGGAACTTACCACTCGCTGAATTTCAAGTTCTGCATCATTTAATTTAGCTTGTTTAAGTAAAATAGTTCCACGTTGTAACCTGGCAGCCATAAAATCTGGCTTCAACTCTAACACTTTATCTAAATCGAGTAACGCAAGTTTAGGTTTCCCTAATGCCAGATACACAGTTCCTCTTTTGTAATAAGTTAAATAATTATTTGGATCACCCTCTGTGAAAACATTTATAATTAATAATCATCTGAATATTCTTTATATAATAAAAAAACAAATCTATTCATAATCATGCACAAATTATTTATTTCATAGGATTTTTTTACTATTAAAATATGACAAAACGTCATAGTGTTTAAAACATACCAATTGCCGCATGATAATGTGTCAGGGCATCTTGTAATTGACCACTAGCCAAAAAGTTTCTACCGTGTTCCAGATGTCTATCAAGTTCTAATTGAGAAATACTGCCTGCCACTGTAATGAGACATTATATCGACATTATTTTCATAATGTGAATAACACTACGAAGAAGGTTAGAAACACTCACCATCTAACGACAAATCTAACAGAAACAAGAATAAACCGTAATGATACATGATTGATTTTGAAACTAATTTACAACAGTACATTTAACGTTTTGAAGAATAAAATCGGCAGTCTGTTCTTACAAATCACCACTTTACCCTGCCGATAACACAAAACTGGTCGGCCACACCGCCATCGTGATCGTGGTTAAACGTGATTGGTCCGCATACTACATACACTCCCCACTCATTTATGCCTAGAAAGAGTTAACACCAAAATCAGATGGGAATTTATTTATCGCAATTCATTAAAAAAAATCTCTTACGAATTCATTAACTTCCAGACGTGTTGATAAACGCCCCATGAAAATAAAAATAGTATCTTATATTATGTAATTTGGGAATACTATCAATTCAAAGATTACGAGGTAGTGAAATAAATCGTTAAACACGTTACGCAGCAAAATCATTTTTTTCCATCTTTATTACATGCCATTCGGTAGAATTCTCCTGTCACTTCCTATAATACTATAAATGGAGAAGAAATCACTAACTGAACATTTAAATTATGCGTGATCCTTCATATCTTACGAGGTAAATGTAACAATACTGACACTTTATTTCAATCTTCAGGATAGTCTTTCATCGGACAACGAATTGCCACTATACCACAATAGTATTTTATTCAATACTCCCAAGTTATGTGAACTAGTGACAAATAAGTAATCATAGCAAGTATACTAATTTTCAAATTTTAATTTATTTCATAATTTTTTTTATTGAATCATTCAATAGTCGTACGACGTACAATTGTTCGTAATTCGCTTTTTGTTTGACATTGGTTTAATTACATATGTATATAAGTGCATTCCTAATTCGGTTTTGATCGGATAAAACTTTTACTGATTTTGTTTTTACTGTTTTTCATACTCCTTTTCTCACTCTCTCTTTCTTTTCTCTTCCCCCACTTTCTAGTTGTTGCACAATCAGTGAAATAGATATATATATATATATTGAAGCATCATTAAAGTTACAAATTATAATCTGCGATGTCGTTCGTTGTTGAGACTCGATTAATTACGTGTATAAAAATTCTCTCATAATCTCAATGAATTTGTGGATATGATGAGTTCATTCCTTTTGAGAACCGATGAAATTAACGAACTGATTTCTTAAAAACTACAGGAATTTACAGAAAGTGACAAAAACTAATGTATATTAAATAGAAGTACATATATCTATTCTAAATATTACAAGACTTCAATTTTCAAAAAAAAAAAGGAAAAATTGACTACTTGCACAATTTCAACAACGAACGACAACATTAAGTGAAACACTTATAAAAGAAAGAAGACATTTTTGCCATCCCACCACTTAACGTTCACGTACATTGCCTTACGTGCTTGCTAAATTTGTAATCGCATTTTTATGACATTGTACATGCGATTTTCGTTTGTTTTTTTTTTTCGGTACCATACCACTTTTGATGTCAAACTTGAACGATGATTAGATATTTAATAAGCATCATCGCTAGGTTGAGAATTTTTCGCATTTAAGCGAATGAAATAAGAGATCGATATTTAATTTTGACATCGCATATGTAAAAGTAAACAATAAATATCGTTCGCATATGAATGACTTTCTTATACGGCGAAACTGCGATCAGTTTAGCTGATATTTTTGCACATAGTATGTATACACATAGTAACATTAAATGCTAGTTTTTTTTAATCTTTGTGTATTTTGAATCGCTTATTTCTTTCCTTAGTAATGATTGCAGTCACAGACAACGTCATTTCTCTTATACAGCATTATTCTGTAATTAATATTCGTAGCCCCTTACGCGCTATTTCTTATCTCGGCTTGAAGAATAACATAACATTCTTCGTGATTTTTTCCAAATCTACTACCCTATGCGCATCCGTTAATGTTTCTCAAGGCTGCTCGTCCGATATTTTTCAGAGGACCAAACATGACAATAATAAAAAGGTACTTGTATAGAATACAAAAAAATGCAATTGTTCTCCCAAAAACAAATAACGCGAAAATAAATACTAGATAGAATAATAAATAGTGTCATTTAATTAGTTAATCGTTTTTCTATTTTCCCTAAATATCCTTAAATGATCTAACTCATTTTGACAGCATGTATTAAATTACATACTGACAGATCTAAAACGGAGTGGATAGACAGCAATTTAAAGAATTCGCTCAAACGTCATTCCCATGCGCGTATATAATGTTTGTATTTAAGCTAGTGAATTTTTTAAGCCAATGGTACTATTAATCATTATTTGAAGATGAATCTAAAAAAAAAACAAATATAATATATATGCATTTTCCTAATAACTTAAAATAGCGAGTTTCTCAGAATCGCCTCTATCCACTCCTATATCCATAGGTACAAAGAAAAATATTACTTCGACTTGCGCAGTTTCGTGTACAATATATTACGATACTCGTTTAAAATACTCACTCAGTAAAATACCTGTTGAAATTCATTAGTCAACTTTAAATTTTGTATATCCGACTATCTTTATAAATTGCGTTATACTATACTTTGAATCTGTAACGATATATTATTATTTTTGAACTATAAAAAACACGAATTTCGTTAATTTTCTTTTTCTCTATATAAATTTGAATAGAAGATAAAAGTTTAGAATCACAATGTATATAGTACATTGATATATTACATTTTGATAAAAAGAGAAAAATCAGAGGAAATAAAGAATAATCAATCTCAACAGGAAGTCGTACAATTGCGCACTTCTCAATAATGGAATAAAGTAATATAACGTGTCACATTGTGTGCAAAATACAATTCGGAATTCCTAGTATTGAAAAAAATTATGTATTATTATTATCTTCATTACGGCAAGAGCTACTCTTATCGAAAGAGCATTTTACTAAAAAACGAACCGAATATTAAGCACTTGATTGCTTCTCGAGAAAAATAATTTAAAGCTCTTGGCAGGGCCTCCGAACGGACAAATGAACTTGAATGACACATTGTATTAAAATTTTTTTAACCACTCGCACCATGGTCGGAAGCCAACGATATTTGAACATACCCCATACGAATGTTCTGCATCAAGTAATCATCATCCCTCGCAGAGAGGCATTCACACCTTGGTCCACGGTCACACGGCATACGACTCACGCACGCGATTGCACTATAAGTCTATTAATATAACAGGTATAAGTATGACATTTCTAAAAATCCCGTCAGTAGTCACGCAAATCGAATTTGTACTTTTTTTTCGCATAGATTAGGTAAGAATTCGACGCTTGCACGAAAGATATCGACATTCTATAAAGCCCTACCAATATCATTGACAGTACCGGCAATAACGCAAACTGTCATTTGTTTTATCTACCGTTTATGCGCGTTATTTTAAGTAGAAACAATGCCCCAAAAAAGTCTTTTCAGGGCCGCAAGAGCTAGCGTTCAGCCCTCCCCGATCGGACAACAGCCATCTTGATCTTGTTAAATTATTGTAACGACTCAATATTTCAACTTTAGCTCGCTCAATGGAGCCACTTTATCTTGACATTCAATATCGTTAAGCTAATATGTTCAATAGTTGTATTTCGTTAATTGTTCATTTTGCGCTCCGCTTAGAAATTGAATGTCACAAGATCGATCGATATCACAGTCGTTTTTCAATTATTTTAATGTTATGTATTTACGAATATTACTTAGTATGTATATATAGCATATCATATTGATAAATACAGTTATAAAATAGTGCGCCTAGTGCCTCCTTATCCAAGGGGCTTGCATTTTTATCGAGTTGAGCCACAACCACCAGCGGTTATTCTCATTCACTTTTATTTATCCCCCTGTAACTGCAACCGTATTTTTAATTCGTTTTAATATTATTTATTTTTTTATTTCTCAAGCACTTTCGCAGCAAGTACTGTAGTCTATAAGATTTTTTAAACGCACCACGCCAATTTATCCGGCAACGTCTTTTCTTACGTTCAGAAATACCGATCAAAATAAATTACTTTCGATTTCGCTTCATTTCACAATAGTTATAATACATTCTTATACTTCCGAAAGTAAGAAGAAAATTATTATTTCATAGGCACTATTAATTAAAATTTAGACTGCGAATCATCAACTATTACGACCTATAAAATAAAACTGAAATTTCTAAAAGTAATAAAGACGTGGCCTGCCTATTCTTTCCTCTTTATTAAAGCCACAGGCTTCAAAAATACTCACGTGATATACCGGTGCAACGTCATCTGTCTTTGGGGACGGCAAAACAACAAAGTACCATTCGTCGCTGAATTGCAATAAATTCAAGAAAATATCGTCATAAAACACACGATAATGACGATTTGCTGTACTTTGAATGCCTATTAATATATTAAACGAATAATTAAAATCGGCGTTATTAAATCAGATTTATATCGCACAAGTTATCAGCTTTTACAGTAAAAGCATTGATAAACGTGTGCATCACGAATTTTCGTATAACATTAACGCCAAGATTCATAAAGATTCTTCTTACAAAGATTTAAATAATAAAGCTACTACGAATCCCGTAGTTTCGACAGGAGTTCTAAAAAATTTTTCTAAGTTCTTTCATCTACTATGTATTCCGTCGTTACTCCACGTGTAGGATGTAACGACCGATTTGATTCATTAAAGATTATACTAGTTGCATCTGTTAATACACAGATAGCAATGATACTTGAAGTGATTTACTATCTTAGCAGTTAACAAATCCCCATAAACCATTATTTCCAAACTTTAGTTGAGATCATTTTTTTTTCAAATCTCGTCTACGTATGATCTAAATAATCCAACGTTGCGTAGGATTTGTTAACACTTCGTCGCATGTGAATAAATGTATGTATGGAATTGAGACAATGTAGTTTTATCACTCAAAAACTGAAGTGCACAGGCAGTCAGCAAATGTGTGAACGTTTTATATACGTGTTTACTATCTGTCTTTTGCTGTATATATGTAAACATGCATATTTGCATGCATATGTAAATGTATGTCGTACGTGTCTTCTTACATATAATTAAATTTTCGTGTAGAATAGTAATAATTGTTGAAGTGGCAATAGAAATAATCGTTTACTTGTCCTATGCTCCCCACCAATCTGTGCCATTATTACTACCATTGTTTGATGAATTGTTATACGATGAATTGCTGTAATTTCCTCCATATCCACCACCATAGTTTCCTACTCAGATGAAAATTAATTAGAATTCAAATTTGGTAAAAAAAAAAATAACATAATGAAACTACTAATATTAGATGAATAATTACCATAACCACCGGGTCTACCTCCAGGTGCGCCGTTACTACGTGGAGGCCCTGCGCCAGGTGTCTGACGATAATCTCTTGCTCCAAATCCACTAAATCTACCACCACCGCCGCTCTTAGCGTTCCCTGGACGACGAGAACTGCCACCTGAATACCTAGCATCGCTGAACATATCTTCTAACCAGTTCGGGATTGCTTGATTAGCTTCGGACAACAGAGATACCAAATCTCTAACAAGATTGTAATTTTTGCTATTGAAGAACGATGTTGCCAAACCTAAATCACAATAAACAAAATATTATTATTAATTGTAGTTTGAAAATACTGGATTTATAAAATTACAATATTTCCGTAGATACAATACCTAAATTTCCCATACGTCCTGTACGTCCTATTCTATGGACGTATTCCTCAACATCTCCAGGTAAGTCGAAGTTAATTACATGTTTGACGTGCGGAATATCAAGACCACGAGCAGCCACTGCAGTTGCCACTAGTATAGGTGCTTTACCAGCACGGAATCTACGTAGGGCTTCCTCTCTTTCACGTTGAGTTCTATCTCCGTGGATACTCGTAACTGGGTATCCCATTTGGTGAAGATATTCTTCGAGCATATCAGCGCCCTTCTTGGTCTCCACAAAAACGAGCGTAAGAGATTCCGCATTTGGATCTGCAAAATTACTTGGTTGCAGAAGATCAAGAAGATAAGAGCGCTTGTCGTGTTCTTCGACCCAGACAATCTTTTGAGTAATATTTTCTGATGTAGAGCCAACACGTCCAACAGCTAAGAAAATGTAGTTGCTCAGAAAATCTCTGGCTAACATTTGAATTTCCTTAGGGAAAGTGGCTGAAAACATGAGTGTTTGTCTCTCTCCTGTTGGAGGCATTTGGTCTTCTTGCACAATACGTCTAATTTGGGGCTCAAAACCCATATCCAACATACGATCGGCTTCATCCAATACCAAGTATCGGCAGTTGTGTAAACCAATCTTTCCACGACCAAGCATATCTACGAGACGACCAGGAGTCGCTACTAAAAGATGACAACCACGATCCAATTCTCGCATTTGATCGCTAATATTGGAACCTCCGTATACGACAGCGGGACGCATTCGGGATCTATATGCAAATTTACGCGCTTCATCATAAATTTGCGTGGCAAGCTCTCGCGTGGGAGCCAAAACAAGACCCAATGGATATTGTTTACGCCTGCCAGTACTGGCCGAAGGTGGTGGCGGACGTGGTCCGCTCTCATATATCTGATTCAATATTGGCACTAAGAAGGCCGCAGTTTTACCAGACCCTGTTTGGGCACAGGCCATCACATCACGGCGACTGATAATAATTGGAATCGCATACTTTTGAACTGGTGTAGGCTTATCATAACCTGCCAAGCTAATGCTGTTCTTTATTATTTCCGTCAGCTTAACCTCATCAAACTGAAAGTAACAAAAAAAATATATTTACATCGCAATCGTCAAATTTTTCAAGAATTTGGGAAAAATATATTTACAGATGAGATGTGGCTGGGTATGTTGTCCCCTGTAGCCTCGACTGGAATATCCTCGTATTTACTGAAATTGATTCCAGTATTGCCTGTTCCGAATAATTCCATCTCCAGTCGCTCATCTCTCGAGGTTGGAATGGTCCAGTCAACCTCGCCTTTTCCTCCACGTCCATCTCTCTCATCCTTCCATCTACTGCCACCCCCTCTGTGATCGTTTCTATTCTCCTGCCAACGATCATTTTTCGGCTGTTCCTGCCAGCGATCATTTCCGGAACTGAGAGGGCGGTCTCTCTCGGAGTTTGAGTATCTGTAATCTCTGCCGTTTTCCTGAGGGCGTCGGTTACGTCCACCAAAGTTGTTGAAATTCCCGTAATCAGCATCACTTCTATTACGCGAATCTCTAAATCCTGGACCGCTGTCACGGCCTCGATCCCTATTCCTGTCGCGATCTCTATCACCTCCTCTTTCTCTATCAGGATATGATCGAGAATTAGAAGAGGAATGTAGATCACCACCTGATGGTGCGTTACCTGAAGACAATTGATTTCAATAAATTTTTGGGCAATATTGTTCTGATAATGTCAATACCATTAACTTATTAGGTAATATGGTAGTAAAATAAATAAAATGGTAACCTACTCTCACCTCCGGATTTATTTCTCAAATGTGGTGGAATGTAGCGACCCCCGCTTGGTTGACGGGAGTCCTGCAAGTCCAGACCAGCTAACTGCAATATTGAAATAGTATTGAAAATTAGATTTCAAAATCAACATAAGATCTAGTTTACTATTTACTTAGTTATTTTAAATTATAATCAACTAATTTATATTTATTTCCTTCATTTATCAAAAACTCATATTTCAATATTTTTCATCTTCCAATATCTCATAAATATATTTAAATAATTTTAGCTCATGGATAATTATATATATAATTAAGTTTATTTTTGATATTTTTGTGTAATTTGTCAACTATAGTCAAGATTAGAATAAATGCATTCCATTCATATATCAACAGAATTCAATAGTCATTGTGTCATACTTTCAAAGTAAAGTTTCATAATGTTGCAACATCGAGTGCAAAATTATTAATTATTAGACAATCAGCATTTTTTCTATATATTTGTACATAGTCAATATAGAATTTCTTTAAATTGCACTAATAAAAAATTAATGCTGCTACTACAGCTGTTAATATTACGAAAAAAATCAAAACGGTATTTAATTCTACCTTAAAATTTGATAAAATGAGTCATCGAGAAAATATTACGGAAGTTGAAATAAAAAAAAAAGATCGCTAAAGAGCGCAATATGATTCGGTGATAGCACGAGGCATGCTGTTCCGAGAATTCATTGCCGCCATTGCAAAGACGTACGTCATGATTCTATTCACTGACTAGCAGCCTACGATTTCTAATGAATCTGATCTGTCGCTTTATTCGTTGTCGTTCGTTAGCAGAGATAAGAATATTCTCATAATAAATTGTATATAAAAAATTGAACATTAACAGGATTAGAATTATATAAAATGGGTTTGAGTATACGCGGGAGAATTGAAGCGTGCGTGAGTCGAGGTCGTAAAGATGTAAGGGGAAATGGAATGACGGGATACTATTGTCAGAATTTTCTATTGTAGAGTACTAATAATATCCATTATTCAAAATTTTGTTTCCTTACTTGCTGCTCTAGACCTGATCCATTATGGTTGGCTGCATTACTCATATTACTCCGCCTCGGTGCGTAGTTTTTCGTAGCTCTGCCGTAGAAGCTCGTTCAGCTAAGTGTATTCCTCACGGGTTGATCGGACGTTGTAGCGAAATGAATGAAAAAATTTCTAATTGTTCGATTCTCTTTGAATATATCGAGAACACGTTAAATCGTTGCTAAATCACAGGACGAGACACTTCGTCGTTGTACTTAACAAAGCCGTCAAATGGTCACGTTAACGATAATCGCGATTCGTAAAACACAAAGGAAACACGACGATTGACTGCAGGCGGAAAGAGGCCCCTGGCCGCACTTTGACGTCGACGCAACAAAAATGGCCGAGAACCGAAAATTTCGCGACGAAGATGGCCGTTTGCTTCTTTCCGTTACACACCAGGAAATTCAATAACCTGCACCCTGGCGGTCATGGGTATAAGCTGTCATTTTCTCACAGTTCAGTTTCAAGTGACTTTGATAACACGCAATACGATTTAATTGGATAAGATATTTAAAAATATGCCAAAAATTTGTTCTTACCCCTAAAAACGAATCTGAATATGCAATATTTTAATCGTTGAATAGGATCGTATACGATTGTCATAGCAACACAAAAACCAACGTCATAGCAATATATAATTAATCATTTTTGTGTACAGCAAATTTAATTTAATCAACAAAAGAATCAAAAATTATCAATCAATAATTAATGAAATACGCATTTGATTTTTATGTATAATAATAAAGAATAAATAATAAACCACTGGCTTTTTTTTTATTTTTTTATTCAAATTATAAACCATAAAATAATTAATGTTTAATCTAATCATCCTTCTTGGTATCAGTCTTTCCTCCCCTGATTCTACCAGTACGACGCGCAGCGATGAGACCGATCTTGCGACCAGCACTAGTTCCTCTCTTGACAGTGGAAGCTTTACCAATGTGTTGATGGTTACCACCACCGTGAGGATGCTCCACAGGGTTCATAGCAACACCACGAACCTATTACAAAAATATATTATTAGTTTGCGGTCCAATAAAAACCATTCAAAAATACTTGTTAGATCAAGTGTCAGTGAAAAATTTTGTCCACAAAAATTATTTCAGGTTTCAAATGTCATATACCATCATTCAGTATTTTTCTATAAATATAATACGTAAAAAAAGATCAATAGCAGTACCTTAGGCCAGCAGTTCCTCTTTGCCTTGAATTTGTGGTAGGCACGTCCAGCCTTAAGGATAGGTTTGTCGATACGACCACCACCAGCAACAATACCAACCATAGCACGGTTGTTTGATGGGATCACTTTCTTGGCACCAGATGGCAATTTAACTCTAGTCTTCTTGGTGTCTGGATTGTGTGCAATAACAGTGGCGTAGTTACCTGATGCCCTAGCCAATCGGCCACGGTCACCAGTTTTCTCTTCCAAGTTACACACAATTGTTCCCTCAGGCATAGTGCCAATTGGCATTACATTGCCAATCTGGAGATTTGCTATAAATTTCATCTAATTAGCACCTTATTATGTAGATGATAAATATTAAAATTGAACATTTACCCTTCTTTCCACAGTATACAAACTGTCCAGTGTACATGCCCTCTGGGGCAATGAACAGTTCTTTACGTGTCTTGAATTTGTATGGGTCACGGAAGTGTACAAAGGCTAGTGGTGCACCACGGCCAGGGTCGTGTAAGATTTCCTACAATTATCAAGTTGATATTGAGGAAGAATTGACAATTAAACTCATTAGTATAGACATACTTTTACTACTCCTTTAATATATCCATGTCTTTCAGAGAAATCGAGAGACCTGAGTTGTGGGGCTCCTTTCCTCTTTTTGGTGTGAGATCTGAAGACAGACCCCGCTCCCTTACGTTGGGCACGGATTACTCGACCCATTTTTCAATTCTGCCAAAAATTATCAAAATGAAATCACTGAGAAGATAAATGAATTCGATTTACAAATATTCACAATGTATGTCATATCACTATACTGTATGGCATAACCTCAAATAATAATATGATACGAAATTAAAAAAAATCTATTTTTCGGGAAAAATATCAATTTTTTAACAAATTATATGATCAGAATTGGCAATGATATATTTTTTTAAAACGGATGTATATTAAATTTAAATAATTACTCGGATTTAAATAGTGAAAAATAATATTAACCCGAAAGAGCCGATGGTTAGTACAGGAAAAAGTAGACGGCGCGGAGATCAAATTATCGAATTCAAACTATCATATATGATGAATCGATGCATGCTTATTCGAACAAATTAGTATTTAGTTGTGAAAAAATAATTAGAATTTAATCATCAAGTGAGAAAAAATCTAGGACCGGATTTTCTTGTAAAATATCGCTCTCTGTTCTACATCATCTATATATATAATGGTTGAATTAAGTAACAATCAAATTATATTTACAGAATCGGTCCAACTGCCAATCAATACCTTCATCGAGTTGATGCATTTGAAATAAATAAAAAATCTATTTTCTCATTTCCCATACAAATTCCTAAACTAATTTTTTCCCATTCTGATCATTCAATTTTTTCCGCGGAGAAGATGGCTACGTTGTTGTTTCCGTTGCACACCAGGAAATTCAATAACCTGCACTCTGGCGATGACGAATATAGGCTATCAACCCGTAGGGCCGTAGCTCGACTTCGTGTGATTTTGATAACACGAAATTGTAATAAAATTAGTAAAGTTATTTAGAATGATACCAAAAAGTGGTTCTTCCTATTTAAAAAAAAAGGATTTATAACATATTCATCTTATTTTATTTTTGTATATCCAAATATATAAAACCATTTCAAGAAAAGGATAAATCAAAAAGCCATTGATCATTTTTTTTGTCTTTATTTTAAAATACAAACCAAAAAGTAATTAACGATTAATCTAATCGTCCTTCTTGGTATCGGTCTTTCCTCCCCTGATTCTACCAGTACGACGCGCAGCGATGAGACCGATCTTGCGACCAGCACTAGTTCCTCTCTTGACAGTGGAAGCTTTACCAATGTGTTGATGGTTACCACCACCGTGAGGATGCTCCACAGGGTTCATAGCAACACCACGAACCTATTACAAAAATATATTATTAGTTTGCGGTCCAATAAAAACCATTCAAAAATACTTGTTAGATCAAGTGTCAGTGAAAAATTTTGTCCACAAAAATTATTTCAGGTTTCAAATGTCATATACCATCATTCAGTATTTTTCTATAAATATAATACGTAAAAAAAGATCAATAGCAGTACCTTAGGCCAGCAGTTCCTCTTTGCCTTGAATTTGTGGTAGGCACGTCCAGCCTTAAGGATAGGTTTGTCGATACGACCACCACCAGCAACAATACCAACCATAGCACGGTTGTTTGATGGGATCACTTTCTTGGCACCAGATGGCAATTTAACTCTGGTCTTCTTGGTGTCTGGATTGTGAGCAATGACAGTGGCATAGTTACCTGATGCCCTAGCCAATCGGCCACGGTCACCAGTTTTCTCTTCCAAGTTGCACACAATTGTACCTTCAGGCATGGTACCAACTGGCATTACATTGCCGATCTGGAGATTTGCTATAAATTTCATCTAATTAGCTCCATATTATATAGATAATAAATATTAAAATTGAACAATTACCTTTCTTTCCACAGTACACAAACTGTCCAGTGTACATGCCTTCTGGGGCAATGAACAGTTCTTTACGTGTCTTGAATTTGTATGGGTCACGGAAGTGTACAAAGGCCAGGGGTGCACCACGGCCAGGGTCGTGTAGGATTTCCTACAATTAGCAAGTTCATATTGAGAAAGAACTGTAATTAACTATCAGTTAAGTCATTCAAACTCATTAATAAGGACCTACTTTTACGACTCCTTTGATATATCCATGTCTTTCAGAGAAATCGAGAGACCTAAGTTGTGGTGCTCCCTTCCTCTTTTTGGTGTGGGATCTGAAGACAGACCCCGCTCCCTTACGTTGAGCACGAATTACACGACCCATTGTTCAATTCTGTAAAGAAATATTATAATGAAATAACTATAAGACATGTAAACTTAATACACATATATTGTCGATGCATGTCATATCATTATTATGATGCAGCATGACATAACCTCAAACACAGATGTAACATAAAAGTAAGAAAAATCTATTTTTTCACCAAAAATATTTATCGCTTATTAATTTATACTATCAATCATCAATGAACAAATGTTTTTTTAAAAAAGATGTTTCTTAAATTTGCAAAATAATACGGATTTCATATATGAGTATAGAACCTTGACCACGTACCAAAAGAGCCGACGGTAACAGAGGAAGAAGCAGGCGGAAATCAAGTCAGCTACTAAATTCAAAATACGATATATTAGTTTCCCGCCGAATTGATGCAACATGTACATTGAAATAAATTAAACTGAAAATAAGTGCTTTTATCAACGTATGAAATCGCAAAAAAATATTTAGTCCTAAAAAAGTATGTAAATCTTTTCATTACATAAACGACAGCCTGTAGTGAGCGAATTTTTGCGTAAAATGCGGCATTCTGTTTCTCATTATCCCTGTATATAATAGTTAATTAAAGCAACGATCGGAGTCACTCGATCGTAGAAGTTCAAAATGAGCAGAGCAGTTTGGATAAGCTTATTTGCTCTTTTATTTTTATTCGATTATGGTTATTGTAGTAAACGTCAAAAAAGAATAGTTGGAGGTGTCCCGTCTGCTGTGGCACCCGAAGATGATCCCGTTGTTTTCACTTACAAAAATAACAAAGAAGCAAGAGTATTCGGAACCCGGGACTCTGCGAAAAAGTATTACATGTTTCGAGGGATTCGTTACGGGGAACCACCTGTAGGAAATAGAAGATTTCAGGTATTTATTTTTATGAATATTATTCGATAGATTTATTGAGATGAATATTTCAAATAAATTCAATACAGTATGTTTTTTTATTCTTTGTATTAAATATTTTATATTTAATTTAATTTTTAATTTTAAATTATCTATACTTTCTTACTTTAAAATAAAAGTTTTCGCACTGTAAATATAACGCAATAGCTCATCAACAAGATTTTAGTATTCGATGGTCATTGTCTACAAATACTTCGTTCACACGGTACCATCGGTTTATGAAAATTACGCGCTTAAACAATTCTAATCGAATGCATTCGTTACTATTTCGAGTTATTTTAAGGCGTCAGACATAATATATTTTTCAATTCTATTAAGGATGTTACAATCAAATTTAAACCAGAATTCGTTAAAAATACTGCATAAAAAAATAAATTATTTTTCTAGAGACCAAAAATTTTATATTTAGAAGGAGATATTAACGCTACAACGTGGGGCCCACCGTGCCCTCAACCGAGTGGCAACGATCCTGACGATATTATTGGAAGCGAAGACTGCTTATTTCTTAATATTTTTACACCAGCCCTTCCGGACACTACAGATGGATATCCGGTATTAATCTGGATTCACGGGGGTAGTTTTCGAACAGGTTCGGCGTGTCAATACGATATGAAAAATCTTATCAAGAAGAATACGGTTGTGGTTTCTATTCAATATCGACTAGGCTCGCTAGGTAAACCTCGTTACTTTATTTTACGATACAATTACAAAATTTTTTAATTCATCGTATTTTTTGAATTTCGCAAAAAAGGATTTCTCAGTACTGGCACATCGATAATGCCAGGCAACAATGGCATGTTCGACATGATAACAGCTGTAAACTGGGTGAAACATTACATAGAATTCTTTGGGGGAAATCCAAAAAAAATCGTTGCATTTGGTCACGGCACAGGTGCAGCTTCTGCAATAATGCTATCGACGTCGAAATTTTTGAAAGGTACTGCTGTTATTTTTCAACTAACATAATACGTAGCTACGAGTGAAATTGTTTCAGAATCATTCAGTGGATTAATCGCAATGTCGGGATCTATTTTATCGCATTTTGCCGTCGACAAGAATCCGTCTCACTCTGCGAAGTACATCGCGGATAATAATGGCTGTCCCACGAATAATACCGTGGAAATGGTACAATGTCTCCGAGAGAGGCCAGTCGAAGATGTAATCAAATCGGATTCCAAATTGACAACCACCAAAATGGGCGTCAAAGGAGCTATCTCTAGTATTGCGTCACTTCTGGGTCCTGGTCCTTGTATAGAAGGAGGGGATGACGATAGGTACGTAAAAAATTCAATTTTGTACGGCATTAATTGATTACTTTTCGTTCTTCTAGAACGTTACCAAACTTCATCACTGACACACCAGAGAATACACTGAAACTTGGTAAAATACCCTCCATTCCATTGCTGACTGGAGTTTCGAATGACGAAACGAGTGGTACTACAAATGGCAAGCATAAGAACGAGATACTTTCTAAATTGAATGAGAATCCGAATTATTTAACGAATGAAGTGATACCCTCGTTACAAACTACTATTCCTAATTTTGAGAATACTACTAAACAATTCGTACCGGAAGCTTTTAATAATTACTTGAACATGTTCACGGGAGGTGGCAAAGGGGGTGGTCTCAAATCGGTTGCCGTTGCTCTGCAAGACGCATTATTCAATACCCCAGCTTTCTTGACTGTGAATTATTGGTCAAAGAAAGCTAAGACATTTTTATATAGCTTTGATCATTCTGGCAAGCGTCGTTATGGCAAAGATTTTCTGCCGGGGTCGCCTTTAGTTGACGAAAGAAATTCAGCGACAGGTAAATACATAATTTTGTGATCTAGTTATTAGATTTAATTTTTTTTAACCTTCAGATCAATCTAATCACGGCGATGATTTGGGATATGTGTTTGACCGTAACAATATTTACGGTGAAAAAATACAGGAGGATGAAAACGAAATGGAAGATGACGCTGATGAACAAGTAACCGATGTGTATACAGATATGATCGCTAATTTTGCCAGAAGTGGTGATGTCAATGTTCAACAATCTTCAAATGGAATTAACATACCTACATTTTCTAGCGATTCCAATTCATTCGTTAGCATTAAATCAACACCTCAAACGATGAATAACTTCAGGTAATTACATTATTAGAAAATTATATATTGCTAAGCATGTATAATATGACTGATAATTCATATTATATAAATTTAAAAAAATGTAATTTTTCAGGTATTGTGAAATTGGACTATGGGCTGGTCTCGCTAGTCGGTTACAGTCGCCAACATGTAATCTTTATAAAACAACATTAGAGATGGTTGATAAAGTTGGCGAAAATGCTCAAGAAATTATCGATATAGCTAAAAATCCTGTTGGAACATTAGGTGGCTTAGTTGTACCTTCAAGTCAAACGACATCAAAAGTCCCCTCAACGCCTTCAACGACGCAACGATCTGGTTCTTCAAATCCTACATTTCCTAAAACACCAAGAATTCCAAAACTTCCTGGGTTAGGTCCATTTGGATAATTTTTATACAAACTAATTTTTTTTAAAGATTAACAATAACATTTAAACAATGAAACTTTTAGCCATTTTTGAAATAAATAAAATAAATTTATAAAAATTCGAAATTTTTATTCGAAAAACAAGTATTTCTCTCCAATAACTTACTCTGACGGTAAGTGTATGTTTTGCCGACGTCGCATTGCCCGGTCTTCGGTTGAGTACAACTAAATGTGCACACACCAATTTCCCACATTATTCAGCTCGCGCTGGAGATCATCGCACACCAAATGCCGGTTCGTTTTGGCCAACAAAACCGAACTTATGAATCATCTCGCAATCTCTTCACTGTTTACTTCAGACATCAATAGATGGCGCTGATAGATCGTCTTATGAAAACGAAGAAAAAAATCAGTTAATCCAGTGATGGCTGCAGTTTTCAAAATTATATTACGTTAAAAAATTGAAACAAAATTTTGTAACTTAAATGAAATGAAAATGAAACAATTCATGATCAGTATTTCATATCGTTGTTATCATTCCAATTGAGATGAATCAAAAACTACTTTCTCATATTCATATTTAGTTTTATAAAAAAATATTTTCATTCAGGATCGCTAGTTTTAATTCAAAAATTTTTTTCCAATTATTCGGAATATCAGTTGGAAAAGAATTAAGATGAATTAATTCGTTGAATATTAACAACTTTTAATTCATCTTTTTTCATCTTCCATCTCTCTCTTTCTGTCTCTCCCTTTCTCTTCCTCTTTTCTCAATTACTCAAAAAACTCAATCTTTCAATAAATTTAAATCAAATTGCATTAGCAACTAAATTATCAGTATTTTCAACTATTTTATTAGTCAGAACCGAAGTTTCGTTACTTTGACTGTTTTTGATACATGCAACTCTACTGTTGTTAGCTCATGAAACTGCACTTTACCATTTTTTCATTGTTGACCTTTTTTTGACTATTAAAAAATAGTAAATAGTACAAAAAATTTCTCCGAGTGTACACAATCGGCATTAAAAATACACGCGCTCGGTGGCAGCCATCCTGCACCAACCTGGAAAGAGAGGTCTTCGAGTCTTTCCTTGTCCCCCCTCCCCCCGCCATGTTGGCTCAGTGCATCCTCGTCCGATCAACTTTCCGCCTTCTCCGTTGCTCCAACTTCTCCTACTCCCTGCCTCCCTTCACGGGTTCGGTCGTTCTCGGTTCAGTTCCCCTACCAACCGGTGTCCAGTTATGTTGTCGTGGCGAACGCCGTTCACGAAGCGAATTCACCACGTCTAACGTCTCCGAGAATACACGTCGGGCTTTATTCGCGAATTTATCCGCGAGTATCCTCAGTGCCTCCGGTACCGCGAAATCCACGAAGAATCGACTCGAGGAATCGCGAGTGCCGATCCCAGGACACGCTCGGACGAACTCGCCGCGGTATCGTCCGGTCGCATTCAGTTCGCTCTCGAGTTCACGCCTGAGAGTTTTCCTCCGCTCGTGATAACAGTTTCCGCTTTCTCGTATCGAGGCTCGGTTGCATCGTCGTGTCAGTGAGTGCCTTTTGTTTTCTTCCTTACCGACGCGTGTTAGAAGCCAAGGCGCGACCAATCGACGCCGATGCGGTGAAATATGGAAAATAGGTGAGGTTCCGTTGAAAATTCTCGTTAATTCCTTTCTTACCCGGCCTCTCGGTGCGCGTATAACGCACACCTGCCATGTTGCCGTACCTCGCGCCCCCTCGACTCTCGACGTTTTCGTGAATCGAAACGAAATTACGATCGTTGCGAATTAGCGTCGTTGACGATTAACTAGCGACTCCTCCCTCCTCCCCTCACGCCTCCTCGGGTACCCTGAGCGTGGGACAGAGGGGGCCTGCCTTCTGACAGGTGGAATGCGGGATCTCGCGGTTAGCGGGGCCCCGGCGATCGAAGCGACTCGCTCAGGAATGCGTCTGCCTTTTAGATCGAGAGTTTCGTTCGCTAGCTCCGAGCTGCTGTATACCGAACCGAAAACATTCCCATTTCGATCCTCTTCGCTACTTTCTGCTGCAATCTTTGACTAAAATCGCTCTAATCAAAAAATTTAAAATTCGGTATTTTTTGCTGTAGCTAAAATTATGACTGAAAAAAAGGAGGTTAGGATTATCGATGTCTTCTTGAAGATTTGTTTAGCTCGGTGACAGGTGTGTGGTAGTACCGCTGTTGACCGTAATGGTCCCGCGTCTTAAATACATAATCGAGTGACAAACGATGTTTGTTTATTCTACGGACGGTGTACTGGACAAATAGCATTTTTATTTAAATGTCCAGGAATTTGTACTTTGCCTACCACAACGTACTTATAAGCTCGTTTCCATCGTCTCACGCAGCGTACAACAAATTTAATTTTAACATTCGTTGCACTTCAAAGAGAAACTCCTATTCGCTATTTTTTATAGTCGAAAAAGGTCCAACTACAAAATAGTGAAGTGTAACTCTAACAACAATATAGAGTTAAATGTAAAATTAAACCAAAATGTAATTGAATTTAATTCAAAAATCCTTTTCACATGTGTACTGTGCAAAAGGGCAACTTGAAACTCGCAATTCTTCTTTTGGAACTCCACCCAGTTAGTAAATAAGTAATTGACAATATTTACTGAAATTCTGTAAGTTTGGATTACACTGTCAAAATTTCTCTCAGGGTGGAACAATTGAGCCATTGATCGATGATGCGTACAAGAATTGTGCGGTGGGAGTCGTAAATTTTACTTTCACCCGGCTGCACTGCTTTCACTCGTCGGTGCGATGGGCCAAGAATTTCGAAATGAAGTTTCTACCGCGAATGAGCGAGTCGAAAAGTCAATACAGACGTTTAGATGGACACGAGCCGTAATGTGTGGTATTAGTATAATGTGTATTATTAGAATTTGACATTTATAAAATTTTAAACCCTCTTCGGGCGAGAATTTGTGTTTAAGTGGTTCTAACCGCACAGAGTATCGCCTGAGTGCTGTAGAGGAACATGTACATCCAAAGTTCTCTGTAGATAAGAGAGAAACAGAGACCGAGAAATATCGACCGATCTTTGCCTCGCATTTGAACGTAAATGTAGCCTACACGGGAGTATCGCGAGGCGTCTATAGCCCGTGCGCCGGCCGTAATGATCTTTTCTTAAAATTCAATCCAGGCCAGAGCAAGGAAAACCATGCGCGAACCTTGGTTCGACTGCGCTCTTAAAAATTTTTCAATATTTGCCGTCTATTATGCAAAATTTATCGCCTTACCTATTTTATACCACACGGTGTTATGCACTTAAGCACTCGTCTCCTTATTTACCTTGAACTCCTCTCTCGTACAACGACATTGAATCTAGATAAAATTCCACTTAATATTCACATAATTTTTCGGAAAAGTACCTAGTGGTCGTTCCTTCGTTACGTCAGTGGTGGCGAATCCGTCTCAACTAATTTAGGATGGCATATTTAAATGACGTTAAACAGGAAGGTCTCTTTGGGTGTCGATTCTTGATATCCTTCCTCTTATAGCCGTGTGGAAGTTCGTTTACATCGATTACGTAATTGAGTACGAAAACAGGTGTAAACTCGTTTTTGTCCTCAATATCTTTATTTTAAAGGTATAAATCTAAGCGTTTCAAAACTTTTAATTATCGAATGGACCGAACGATTATCGGCACCTTGCACTCGGAGAACAAGCTAGAAAACTTTTGCAGTTTCTTATTGTCGTATATCTGTTATTAATAATACGTTATCAGTCTATAAAGAAAAGTTGTATTTTCTCGATAACTTATTACATATAAATTTTTTAAAAAATTTCTTTCGGCGAACAGATCCGATTGCGTCGACTAAGGATAACTAAAAATATAGCAGATCCGATATAATCGACGGTATCTCGTACCCGCAATCGTCTGTTTACGGATCGCATGCGCCTAGAATTATTCCATCGTAGGTACTTGAAAGTGTTTTATCGTCGTTCGTATTTTTTTCGTCCGCCCGTGTCAACGTTTATTCCGGACAAGCGAAACCTGGAAAAACACGCGAGTAATAAGGAGCAGGAGACTAAGAATAAAAGAAAAGAGGGGGAAAAAAATTGATTCACGTGCACGTCAGAAAGAAGAAGAGATGTTTGGCTGACTGAAATCTCTTCCGAGGTCGACGCGAAATTGCTAGGAATCACGAAGACCGGCCGTTACCTTGACATCGCGCGGGTTACCACGCCTTTCGAAACGCAAATATGCGCGAGGAGCGCTGCATATAATATACACGCATGTGTACAATATAATGGCCCGCGGATAGGCGGACGAAACTTCGAGCTGAACTATTTCCTTCTTTGCGTTTTTTTTCAAATGAAAAGTTTTTACATTATACTAAATTTTTGTATTTTATTTGTTTTCGTCTATTTTCGTCTCACAGGCTAATTGGGTCAAATCAAACAAAATTATTCTCTCATTTATGTCATTACAAATCTCGAATGACCAAATTTTAGTCGATTCGACTGGCTCGGTCAAATTGGAAGAAAAATTCCCGACACGCGAGACTCTCGTACGCGACACAACGCAGTCGCGAGCTTGACACGCGCCGAGACCTTTCAAATTGTTTAATCACCGGCCGGGGTCAATTTAATTACCGGGAGGTTAGCTATCAAAACCCAGGATGCCGGCGTTACAGCGAATTTCGCGCCCTCGCCCTCCCCGCTCGTTATCAGCCTTCGGCCGAACGTTCTAGAATCTTCGTTTTTTGATTCCTGGTCGATTAGTTTTGCAAGTCGTCCATTACAGACATACGCATCGGAATTATCGCAAAAACGGTTGTAACGAAGCCATGCGCCGAGCAACGAATCTCGATAACATCTCATTTTCATTATCCTCACTTTGACGTTATCAGTGGGCAAAAAATTGCAACCTGTATTTATGTAATTCGCGTCGGCCTTTTTTTTCACTCCCGCCAGATGAGAATAATTATCGGTTGGGAACGATGCTTAACGAGTGTCGCGATACGTTAATGTTACTACTCTGTATCCGCGATTCACGCGGAATACAGACGTTGACGGGAATCATATCGACGAACGATCGCCACGTGTTTGTTTTGAGGAGAATCGAATTAGTTTTTCGAGCTACGTACGTAAGAAAAATATCTAGATATAGCCTCGGAAAAAAGATTGAACACGCGATATATCCGGAAATTCTACTCTCATCTAATAGCTCTGATTGTCGTTAATTAGAAGCGTGTTTTGAGTACTTTATACAAAATTTAAAACTATATAATTCCACTAATCGCCAAGGTTCCCTGGTCGTCAACACTCGTTAATTTATTCGAGAAAATTTTTCGGAAAACTCGTGAAACTCGAATGTCCGTATTGAATATTTATTAGAAAAAACGTACCGAGGAATTCCGTAATTAAATTTACTTTTTTGTCAAACGAATGAATAAGATCTTCGTAACTGTTTCGAGTTACCGGACGCGGCTCTGAATTTATACTTGGGTCCGGCACTGAAAGAAATAGATTACGATCGAGCGGCTCGTCGAGAAAAGTGTACGAGCGTATAAAGCGATTTAATCGCGTTACAGTTTTTTAATAGACGCGCGGCTGATTCGCATGCAAGCCGCGCTCGAATCGACGTCTGACGTTTTATATATCTCCGTGCTGTTGCCACAACGCGGTGTTATCGAACCGCATATTTCATCCTTTGATATTTCACGTTAATTTCCGCTATGCGCGCGAACGCGAAGATACATCCCTCCTGCGGCTTCTAATAAACTCCAGCGAATAGCTACCCGAGATTTATTCGCTAGGCGTATGAAAAATAAAAAAAAACAACAAAACGTCTTACGTCATTTTTTGAATCGTTATTTTCCAGCGGACAGGTTGCTCGTCCTCCGAGAAATTAGATTTCTTTTTACGTCGTACGATATTTCAAGAGTAACGTGAATTATTATCGAAAATAGACGCAGCCTCGCGACCGGTAACGTCGACTCGTTACGCACCCTCGTTATCGGATGGAATGTGTTTTACATCGTCCTTTCTATTCGCACCGAAATTGCCCAATACGTCATTCGCGAAATTCCGAGCTAAGCCTCCCGTATGGCAACTTGACGCGAATTTAAACGCCTTACGTGCAGATTAGACGATCAGTCGTGCACGCAATCGCGAGTTTCTAGAGTCAAAAAATTTGTTCCCATTTTCGTGTTTACGAGTACAAAATGCCTCGTAAAATATTTTTGTAATAAAACAAAACCGCCTCGTCACAATTCGTATCAAAATTAATCCGAGAGATCAGGATCGCAACGTCACGATTTTTATTCTCGATCGAAATCTTATCGAGTGCTACTTGCTGAAGTTGAGAGCGCAATAGTTTATCTTGTACGAATTTCATTCACCGCTGGTCTATTCCATCGAAGAATGAAAACACGTTGACCGTGCACGATGCAGCTCTCGGAGGTATCG
>NCVS01006942.1:0-32714 GCA_003055095.1 Goniozus legneri | reverse complement strand
TGTCGGGTGTCGAACCGAGTGTTCACGAGCGCTCAGCGGCGAGCCAATAGCGACTCGCCGATCGTCCATGCGAGTGTGCGAGGATACCGCGATTGTGTGCGTGCTCGCCTACACCGCTCACCGGCTGGTGTAACGTCAAAACGAACCGGCGCGCCTTCAGTCGAGCACCGCACGCGCGACACGAGCGTACGTTCTCGAACCGAAAAACACGCTCCGCGCGTTTTTACTCGCGAGTTCGTCAAAACATTGTTCACTCTCGGAGTTCTTGTTATCAGCCTCTTGGATTTGGAACTTTAATTTAACGGAGAGATTTCGCGTAACAGGTACGTCAGGTGGTTTTGTTTTTCGAGAGATCTGACTTCTCGAGGAGCAACGGAAGCACCGAAAATCGAATCCGTTGTTCCTCTTGCGCAATTTTGTAGTTACTATCGATCCTCGGTGTCGTAATTGCGCTTTCACACGACTTTCGCCAATTATGTGGGCCCGAGTTATTAATATGTACGTAGAAGTACGCGCGTGCAGAGTTCGTTTTATTTTTCTTCGCTCGATACTCGAGAGCGCATCGACGGGAGACTCGCGGTCGAGCCATCCTCTCGATTCGTGTAGGTATTAATTTGCAACGTGACGCAACGGCCGTAGCTCGCATCGCCGAGATCCTTTTTCTGTAATATAACAAGAATGACGCGGGTATTCGCCCACTCCGGGAGCTCTCGGTGTCCCTTCGTCGCAAACATCGCGCGTAATCTCGAGTGTCCGAAAAATATTTACCTCGGAAACGTTTCAGATTTTTCTCTCGAGAAAATATCCTGAGTTTAAGTTTTGCTTGTTTAATTTTGATTTAAATTTGATTCGAATTGTCCATATAAGTTATGAAACAAAAAGTGGAACGAATAAAATACAAATATGACATAAAATACAAGATGTAACACAAAAACAAACAGCTGTGCGAGAGAGAGAGAAGCGAGTTTCGCATCTGACGTAATATTTTATCGTCCCTTTCCTGCGGACGTGACGCGCCTACTCGCCGCTCTTAAATTGTTTTCGTACGATTTTTCAAGTGCACGCTGTATTTTCATCAACAAAGTTTGTCATACCGCTATATATACGAGCTATCGCGGTTTCCTGCTCGGCGATTCACTTCCTCCGTTTCAGCGTGGAACGCAACAGTCGAGGAAAACTCGCGAGGTTCCCGCGCAGCGAGCGATTTTAAATATCGCGTTGACAAATTAAAAGAGAGAATTCCGCGCGCTTTATGAGCGGAGGAGACCAAATATTTGATCACGCGAGGCTCTCGAAAGCGAGATATGCGTTCCCGCGGTCCTTGTTTCTCTCTCTCTCTTTCTTATTTTTTTTTCAACCGCGGAATCACGTAGATGTTCCGTCGTCCGGCGTTCCCAGCTCCTCTCGCGATGCTGAGAGCGCAATCGCGACCGAGAGAGCCAGATGTCTCGTAAATAATTCCCTTCTTTTCTTTTCATCGTATTTCTCTCTCTCTCTCTCTCTCTCTCTCCTTCTCTCGTCTCCTTTATTTTCCTATCCGGCTCACCGCGGTAGCTGTACAGTCAACGACATGCAAATTCTCGCGCGCCAGGCCGGATCCTTTGAATCGATCGCGCGAGCTGTAATTGCTCGACGGATAGCCGCCACGTACGCCAAATTAATCATCGCTCTTATTCTCGGCTCGATCTACGAGTGGAGAAAATTTTTCGACTCTTGTATTTTTACAAACAGCAGTGAGTCATTTTTTGTAGATCCTAACGCGAGTAGCTCGTGTTTATCGCCGATCGTGGCCTGATTAAACTTTCGGTTAGTAAATTCGGCGGGGTATCGAAAAGTAATTATTTATTCACCGACTGTTTGAGTTTTTACGCAGATGTTTGTCGAGTTTTCGGATTAGTCATCGATACGAAATCAGTGAGTGTCCGTAACGAGTTATCGAGTGGCGCCAGAGTTTCGAGCGTCCTCGATAACCCTCGTTTTGCGTTCGAACTCTCGCGGGGCCTCTAATTTGTTTGCCGTACGTAGCAACGCTCGCGGCACGGACGTCTACTAACGCCGCTTTTCAGCCGATCTTCGGGCTCGCGATCGGAACTCTCGCGGTAATGAGAGGAGAGAAAAAAGTATAATTGCAGTTGACGATAATGAGAAGGGTCCCGCTATCGCGCGTGCCACGTTTCGCTCGTAATGGTCGCCCCCGCGATCTCAGAATTTTCGCAGAAAATTGCACAGTCGAGAGGTATTTTCGGTAAAAATTCAATTTTTCCGCTTTTCGCGCGAGCGTGCAGTTATTCGGCAGTCGTGGATCGATCAACGCATACCGTTCGTTGGACTCGCGAGTTTTCGGATTACGGGTCTCGTTCCGTTATGCCCCGCGGGTAACGTCGCCTAGCGCCATACGGAGAAATACACGCCCGATGTCCACGACCTTCTAAGGCCTCTAACGCGCCGCGATGCGCCAAAAAGGAAGAAAATCCCTCGAGAGGGGTGATATTCGATTGCGCAATTCTGCTATTTCTTTTTCTTTTCGAATCGAAAAATTTGATAGGTTCTTACATGGAAAAAATAACAAACAAACAATATATATGTGAACAAATCATTGAACATAATTAGTTCATTTATTGTCGTATTTATTAGTCTGTATTTTGTACGTTTGCATTGTTTTGTTGTTTCTGTTTGTTTTGGTTGTATTAAATTTTTTTGTGTTCTGTTTTGTTGAGAGAAAGAAACCATGAAAAATCTATGCTGTATTTAGGAACAAAAAAGAACCAAATAAATCAACAATGAAAACACAAAATACGATCAAGAACCTATAAAATTTTTCTACGAGCTGAAATATTCGCACGAACATCCCGTCGCGAAATTCATCGAATTATGATGGATGGTGTCGAACCACGCCACAAATTTTCGATCGTATTTACGCTGCAACGGTTGTTCAGCATCCTCTCCGGACGAGAATTATAAACGATAATCGTATTCTAATTAAGCGGCAGGGAACGAGGACGAACGCGTAAATCCGCTGATCATTAACGATCTTAAAAATAGCCCGAAACTGATTAAACGCAGTCGAGTAAACTTCGCCGAGAGCTCGCGGAAGATGAATTTTTTTCGTTACGTCATACAGCGATGACCGGAGAGCACCGCGGCTCGCTCAAGTGGCGTAATTAACTGCGGAAGTAAAACGTCGGTAATGAAGGTAGAGTAACGAGGAGGGAGGGGGGAGACTCGGAGACGAACCGTGGAATTTTCGTCGGAGTCTTTCTGGAATTTCAAGGATCGAGAGCGCATTTTGCAACTCCCGCGTTAGAGCGAGACGGTCGAAGGACGTTCGTTTCAACTGTCCGATCGTATCGCATGCGAAAATCCATTCCCGCGATGTTTACTCAGATGCGCCACTCCAAAATGAAGTCGAAAACAAAAAGAGCCGATGAAGACGTTCGGGATATCGAAATTCTCCCGTACGGGAGACTCCGTGTGCGCACCTGCGATCGGTATTCGCCGCGTCGAGTGAAATCAAGCAGGAATTCGCGGAACTCCGTGAAAATATACACACCGCAAACTTTCTTGAAGCGTCTTTTCCATAATCGCGGCGAAGGATTTAATCGACGGGAGTCGAAGAAACGTAATAATAACTGGAAAATAACGTTTCCCTTTATTTTCTCTTTCCACTTTGTGGTATCTCAATAGAAATTCTACTTTGTGCTCGCGCGCAGTGTTTCCTTTTTATCGATAAAACCGAGGAATACGCGCAATAACAATCTCGGTTTATTCGATATTACATTCGATTGAACTCACCGCGTACGAAAATTAATCGAAGGACGGTGGTTTGTTTGCGTTTCAGGTGCGTTCAGCGAAACAAGAACAAATCCAGTTCGTTTGTTTACGAGCCGAATTCGCGCTGCAGTGACGCAAAGATTTCATTAGCTCGAATAAACAAGAAGGAGCGAGAGAGAAGTCGCGCCGGGGCTTTCGCGGATCGAGCTGCGGAGAGACGCGATAAGGATTTCGCACAACAGTTATGCGCGCGCTATTTCCGTCCTTCTCGGGTAATAGAAGTGAATGGAACGAGAGAGAACCGTGGAAAGGCGGGAAGGGGTAGCAGAAAAATGGCAAAGTCGCGTCGTGCCAGAGGAAAACTCGTATTTACGCACGCGCAAAATATCGAGAGAAGACTCTTAAATGCATTTATCTATATGCACTTCGACACACGCACCGAATGCCTTTTTACCGCTACGAACGGTTAACCGACGACTTTCGAGGTACGCGCGAAACGAATAGCCGATGCCTGTTGTAAAAATACAAGTCGGCCTATTACACAAATAAACCGTTTTGGGAAAAATTTGATCGGTTTAATTCGCATCTGATTGTTTAATTCACAAATACAGTCTAAATACTGACTTGATTTTATCGTCATCCCGAGTAAAAAATTCGCTCCTACCTTTTCGGTGTATGAATCTCGCTTCAATCAGAGGCTAGCTGAGTTTTAATCCTTCAAAATTGCACTTTACACTCGCATTTTCACTAAAAACTCGCGAAAAGAGTTTCGGACAACGCGACGTAACCGACATTTTAAAAACAATAAGAACAATAATGGCCGCTCTAGTGACCAAAACTAGGATTTACGTAGACCGCAAAAATTGTTATTAACATAAAAACTGTCCAGTTACGGTTAGTTCCAACGTTCGCCACGAGCGGCGTTAGTAAAAATCCTAGCGGAGCGTCTCCGGAGGTCCGCGTCTTGCTCATGCACTGCGCATGACGCTGAGCGGCCATTATTGTTTTAAAAATGTCGGTCGCGTCTTATTTCGCATTCTTTTCGCGAGTTTTTATTATAAGTGCGAGTGTAAAACGCAGTTTTTAGTGACCCAAGCTTGGCCAGCACCTAACTGAAGCAAGATTTATACACCAAAAAGGTGAGAGTAAATTTTTCTACACAGAATTTCGATGAAATCGAGTCGAACAATTCTACCGGTTTTTAGCCCTTCTGTTTACTATTTGAAAGTTGGTATTGACTGTATTAGTGAATAATGCAAAGAACCATACAAATTTTTTGACTCGGCCGATTCTAAGGGAGCGGTGACACTCCCAGGAAGAATTCCTGCTGGCCGAACAGAGCGTGATGAAGAAAAAATTAAATACCGTTCTAATGACCGGTAACGTACAATTTTCGTCCGCAGTGATTTATATTCGCGCACGCGCACCGAAATAATCGTCTAATTGCTTAACGCTGTTTCATCTCGCGGATACACGTATAACCAATTAATGGTCCGCCAGAAGAGAAGAGGAGAGAGAAAGAGGGAGAACAGTCGTTGACCTTTTTCTCCATTCACGAGGCTTCCTCGTCGCGGTACACCCGACGAGGAATCGAGAGTAGGGAAATCGCGAATTGCGAAATCGCGCCCGAGACCGCTCTAGCGGTCGCGTGTCGCGTTCAGAGCCGATCCGTCGTTCGCGTACCAAGCGTGAAGGTCGAGACTCGATTGCCCGAAGGTCGCATTCGATTACCGCGATCGCTAGTCGCGATAACATCCACCGATCGCTTCCTGATTCGCTTCTCTCGCGAGTCGAAAAATTTCATCTGGCTCGTATTTATTTTCTCCCTGTTGATTTATTTGGTTCCTCAGTCGCGATTTTCCCAATACGTTTTGCTATATTCAGAAGTTCACGACTACAAAACAGAGCAAACTTTTTGGCTTGTATTTTGTTTTGAGGTTGAGAGTAAGGGAATAAACTCAACAACAAAAACAAAAAATACAGACTAATAAATACGTCCAACCGATCAAATTTTTCAACTCGATTTTTACGGCCCTATGGTAGAAAAAAATAGAAACGAAAGAAAGATTTTCGAGTGCCAAGATTTCGATTTCAACCGCGAACTGTCAATGGTCCGTTTCTTCGCTTTTTTGACGATTCGCGTCGGTCGTTAAACAGTGAAAGCGTCGAAGTCGAAGAACAAAGAAAAAAATCGTCCGCGAAAGGCAGCTGATATCTTTCGGTTGTACGTTTCGATGCTCGCGTGTAATTGTATTTACTTGAGGATCCTTGAAACGGAGAGCGACACGAGTCGACTACCGAGGAGCTTCGCTTTTTTTCCATTCTCATGATAATCAGGTGACGAAACACGTCCGCGATCGGGCTACTCGTTTTCGTTTATCTCTCGCTTGTACCTCTTCAATTATTCGGCCTTAGAAAAATGAATAGAAACAAAACACCGAAAGCGAGAGGACGAGCGAGGCATTCCAATAAGAGATTCGTTCGAAAACAAAAGAACTCCGTAAATATTGTCACCTGCGTGCGCGTGCAGTGTAATTTATCGAAGAGCCAGCGTTTCTATCGAGTCGAGTGTTTTTGACATTTTCGCGAGAAATTCGAGGTTTACTTTGGCTCGATTCGCGCGACTTCCTGCTCTTCCCGAATCGTAAATTCGTACGAAGATGACTTACAACTTCATGTTTTCATAAGCCCCGAACGGATATGCCTCGAAAAACAGCAGACTCGTCGCATTTTCGTGCCGAAATTACAATAAATTTGTGTCGATTTGTAATTCATGGCTGTAATAAATTGGAATAGTTTCGATGAACGGTTTCGTCGTGACTGTAATCGAATCGTAAGTTATTTTATTATTCGAAACTCGATCCTCTTGCGTTGTTCGCTAACGCGAGACGCGATGAACTTTCCGCGAACACGTTCGCGCGCGTGCATTTTCCAGCATCTCGCGTTTCCTCGATAATCGTGGTTAAATCGTGTTATATCGTATTCTCACGTGTTCCGTGGATTAACGTCAATCCTTCGCGATTCAATATCCGCGCCTCTCGCGTAATCTTCTCTATATACGCGTACAACTAACACATATATGTATATATGTATTCATTATTTTCAACTTGAAATTCCCTGCAAATAACTTTTTTGTTAAAATACAGTGAATAGTGAGAATAACCGAATTCACAGGATCATCGGTGAGTTCAATTAGAGAGTTAATTGGCGCCTAATTCGTCTCGAAACCCGTATAAAGTGCGATTCAATGCATTTTTGTTTAATTTGAGCGTTGCAACAATGACTCCGTCGCGCGCCTTGTAAGGTTACAGTTGGGTTCTTCCAAGTGGGAAAAAAAATTGAAACCGATATTTACGGTTCGAGATTGGAGGTTCGTAAAGATACGACGGATCTTCCGAACTGGAACTCGTTAGCTAGACGATCCGTTGATTGGTGTTCTCTCGGGGTATCTCGAAATAACGCTCGATGAAAAATAGCGAAAGGATTCTTGGCCGTATCGAGAGCTCAGTCACGTGTCGCGTGAGGCGCTGCAATAACGCAAATGTGTAAGCAAACGCGATTTGCTTAGACGTGAATAAACCTTCGCGATAAACCTCGAGAGCTCGCGAGTACACACGGAAAAGCCTTACGCGCCGTCGTGCCTGATATAATCATCGCGGAGGTCGTCCTGGACGGTAGTAACGAACGGAAAAGTCTTCGGTATAACGTAACTCTCCTTGGTGAAAACTAACTTCCGCTATTTTTTTAACGTTCGTCTTATCTTTCAATTTTCAACTTTTTGCGTTGCTAAAAATAAAAATTCGTCGACATTACGTGAAAATTAAAGCTTTATCTAGATTTGCATGCCATTCGATAAAATAAGATTGAGCTCTTATTTTTTAATTAATATTTTCTTCGCGAGATAGTGAAAATTAAAGCGTAACGCGTTACGTTACACAAAAATGGCAATCGGATCATCGACGCCAAAGCTCCGCAAAAGTTCTTTGTATCTTATCGGCGAACGTGTCCGATCTCGATTTTATCTCACTTTAGATATCGTTGGAGAATAATTTTTATCGATTCTAGTAGCGAGTAGTTCTCTAGTCCAAACGGATCCTCGTCAACAAACGTTTCGTAATTCCACTCGAACTCGCTATTCTTAGACATTCACGTTTCCGGCGACGTCGGATTTTGTCAAAACAACAAACTCGCTATCGCCGCCAGCGAGTTATCAGGAACGCACCGCGAATAGCTCGTCATGTCCAGAATTAATTGACCGTGTGGATAAGAAGCGAGCGCAGGTAGCGATGGATGACCTTGAGCGAGAATCACGCGAGTGAAATTGCGATTTTCGCGAGACGATTATAGTGTTAGGAGAGATGGGGAGAGGAGGGGGCGTATACGTAATCACGTGCGTTTGTCACGAATCGCGATTGCACTCGCCGGTAAGAATAATCGAGCTGCGTTCTCACGAAGGGGGAGCGGAAGCTCGCCAGCGCTGGCACGGAAAGGTGGCTGCGGCCGGTACCTGCCGTGTGTATCGTAAGTCTCTCTTTCCCCCTGCCCCCCTCTCTCTCTCTCTCTCTCACTCTTTCTTTCCAGAAGTGGCCGTGTATCACCGGATCGTGATTCAGCGATGACTAACGTTCGCGAACTCCTTTGGGTTCCCGGGATCGTTATGGTGCACCGCGTGCGTGCAGTTTAGTCAACCGAGGGTCGTTAGAATCGCTCGATTAGACGTTAGTTAGTCGCGTAGCTGGTTTTCTAACGACGCCCTGGAGTCTCCAGGACTCTCGGAGACGTCCAGGGGAATCGAAAGGTCGTTAACAATCGCGTTTCATCGATACCTAAATTGATAAGCTATCCTTATATGCGGGTTTTAATTGAGAACTGCTGAAAACTGGTAATTAAGTTTTTAGTGAAAAAAATTCGATCGTTGTCTTGTCAAATATTATATTAAAAATAAAATATAAAATTTGAAGCTACTTAATATTTATTTTAATATATAGAAATAAACATTTGATTCGATGGAATAAATTATTACTTTAAACAAAATAATACTTAGCATAAAATTCGTATATGCAAATAAATATTAAATTTTCGAAGAACAAAGATCACAACCGTTATCGCTGCTGGCTCTCTTACAAAGAGAGAGTATGCTGTACCATCGAGTTCTGATAGAATTCACAACGCGACAGCGTGTCACTTTCCCATCGAGCGATTCCGCGGAGCGTGAAGCCGATCGGTCGTTCGATCCGCGTGCGTTCCGCTATGAAGACGCAGAGAGAAAAAAAGCTGGAAAAAAAGAAAGAAAATCACGAAACGTACGGTGGAAGGAAAAACGAGGATTTCGTCTTGGGACAGAAATTCGAATCCCAACGGTACCGAGCTTGGCCTACTGTTTCGCGGAATCTAGCGCGAAATACGAATTTCGCTCGAGCGAGAAGGCCTATACATATATTTCACGTACGTGCGCGATATACATACAGATATCTTTAGCGAATTCAAGGAATATCGGGAACTTATTTCTCACGCTTTCGAACGGGTCGCCCAATGCCTCCGTGAATTTTCGCCCGAGTTATGTCTTGCGATTCGAATTCCTTTTTTCCTCGCTTCCAGGCCGTTTCATTTTCTCTTTTTTTTTATGCAATAACGGTGCGCACCGGGCAGGTATATGCACCGGTTCCGGTAGCCGAGCCACTCGAAATGCCACGAATGCAAACCGACCGCTCGCGAGGAAGCGGATGTAACGCATTATTTCGCGAAAAATGCCGTAATCTCGTCTCGAGACGCTTCAATGCCGATATATATTCTCTAGGAGTTCCATCCCGCGGCTCCTCGTCGATACGCGTCGCAGCTGCGCCCGCGTTAACAAAAGTTTCGCCAGCCGAAAAATTTGATCGGTTTTTTAGTCGTAAACGTTTTCATGCAGTCAAAAGACCGACCAAATTAAAGAAAAAGAAAACTAAAAATCAACAATAAAAACATAAAATACAGACTAATAAATACAACCAAGATCAAATTTCTCAACTTGGGAGCAACAGAGGGTTAACGGAAAAAATTGCGTAACCGAGAGGCGCAATTTTTTTATCCGCTTTTATCTTATTAGCGTCTGGATATCGTAATCGGCTCTTCGATTCGTTTCATTCAGGTAAATCATCCGTTTATCGTTTTAATCCAATTCTCGTCCACAGTTTACTCACCCGCTCGAGTGCAAACCGTCGCAGGGTTCGCATGCATGCGTCGCATACGCGAGATTAACGCGCTCGTGTCGAAATCTGCGGATCAGACGTGGATTATCGGATCGGCGAGACATCGTGGAACAACAATCACGAGATCGCGAAACTCGGGGGAATACACGCGAGCGTGTGTTTTGCATGCGACTATTAGCACCGGCACGTGGAGGCCTCCGCGTTATCACGATGGTTCATCGATCGATAGCGATACGCAATAATTGAAATCCATATTGGCATCTCGATGAGTCTTCGGTCGAGTGTTCAACGAAATTGAATTTCATTCCAATCCGAGTCGAAAAATTTCTGGGTCGTATTTATTAGTCTGTATTTTTATTGTTGATTTGGTTCTTTAGTAAACTTTTCATAGTTGGTTTTTTTGGCTGTAATCAAAAGTTTACGACTAAAAAACATAAAATTTTTTAAAAAGCTTAACCGATTGTTGCATATTTTGCATTGAAAAACGAGAGTCATTACAAATCTCGCTCAAAGGGAATATTTAACAAATAAGAAGCGACCAGGCAAGAAAAATCAATTTCAGTAACGTTGGGTAAAGAAAAACCGGACTTTCCATCGAGCCGATACAAAAATTCCGCCTCGATCGATGGACAATCACGCGGTGGAGTAGTTCTTTCGCTCGCTCGACAAAGCGAGAAGAGATATGGATGGAAATTAAGGGAAAAAGCGTGACGACGAGCCGCGACAAAAGAAAGGTCTCTCGGAGTGGAAGAAAACTACCGGCCGTTATCATTGTCGTCCAATTACAGAACTTGCGAGTACACGACAATGAGAGAAAAAAAAAGAGTTAAGATCTCGAGCGACGGGGGCGGCGAAATAGAAAAAAAAAGATTGCGCAATTTTTCCGTCACCTTCCGGACTTTCTAAAACTCGTCCGTAAAACGAAAAGGATTTTTACAGCGCGGGAAATCGATCGACAAATTTTCCACGGTTCGACGAATCCCGCGAGCTTCGAACGGAGAAATCCGAGAGGACGCGGCCCCCGCGCGCCAAGATTATCGTTAATAATCGATCTGGACGATCGAACTAGTTTCTCAATATCGAAAACCCGTCCCGTGAAGTGACTCTCGAATTTCGAGTGTAACGCTAAGAAAGCGAGTTTCGTTTTCGATCGGCGTCTACTTTCAATCGGCTCCGATGATTTGTCAATTCTCTGCGTATTTTCTTCGACGACTTTTTAGCCGACATATCTCTATCGACTTTCGTTACAAATTGGAATCAACAACTGTTTTGTAGTCGAAGCAAAATTAGTATGGATAATTCAGTTATTTTGTTCGGCAAATTATTTCAATCTATGCAAATTAATATCGAGTACATTCGACAAATTTTTATTTACAGTACGTCTCGTTCGAAACAGCGAGTTTCGTAACGAAGACGCGCGCGGCATCGGCAATTATCGATTACGGGCGTGAACATCCTGACGCGCGTGACGCGAAAATTCGAAAGGACGTCCAGGTGTGAAAACTACGCGAGGAGAAAATAAAGTCGGGGTGGGGCTTTTAGCGGGCAGGTGCAGCCACGAGCGGAAGTAGAAATTTTATTCGCTGGCGATTTACGAGGGTTTCCCTGAGTCGACTCTTAAAATATCTTTGAATTATTAACGCTCAACGCTAACGTTTCTCAACGATGAAAAGTGGAAATGAAACGTTTTGATAAATACGAATGTACGAGTGATGACGAGCCCGTGAGGTATTTAGCGCGAAATCCGGGCTGGGCATTTTCCATTCGCGAACGGGAGCGATAATTCCGCTCGGCGTCGTGGAGATGAAACCCTTTGAACGGGCTTATTAACGGCAATAAAACGGGCGCGTGTTGAGGGGCCGAACGAAAACCGTACGATAGGCCGACTGACAGTGAGAACGGAATCAGCCGTAATCGCTTCGGAAACGTCCCATCGCGTGATTTACGACATCGATAAAAAGAAGAAACTTTTCCTTTCGAACGATGCGCTTTCCACTGCTTGCTCTTCCCTAATGACCGTCGTAAAAAAAACAAAGAGCCATAATTAGAATATAATTCGAAAATTTCTCGATATACTCACAAGTTTTTTTTTTCTGTTACAGGTGGGTTCGATTTATATTCGATTATCGTTTGGGTGAATACGAAGAAAAATCTGGGAGAGAATGGAACGTCGTGGAAACTCGAACAAGCGCACTTGACCGCAGTTTTGTACGTCATTGTATTTTCGTTCTTTGTCTCCACCCCCCTCCCCCTTTCCTGGCCGAGCTCTTTCTTTTCTCGCTTTTCGGAAGAGCGGTCGCATCGAGTCGGTGCGCCTTCGCGTATCCGGTGACGGGTTCAAGGACAGGAAGAGTGCTCGACGACGAGGACGAGGGCGAGCCGTGGGCTCTCCTTTGTCTCTCTCTCTTTCTCGACATCTCGAATTAAAAACCAGTTGGCGTTATCGCTACGGGGCAACGATCTCTCGCACCTTGATCTCCTTTGCAACGATACTCCGATAGTAACTGGAGCACTCGCCATAGAAAGTGCTCTTGATTCGGCTTTTTTTTCGTACTTCGTACCTCTCTCTCTTTCTCCTTCTATTATTTATCCGTCATTTTCTACGCAGCTTACTGGAGCATGTAAAGTTAGCCCAGCCCTTTTTAAATAAACAAAATTGTGTATAAATTGTGTTGTGCTAACTTTATAGAGCAAACAAACTCAAATCAAATCTTTTTGCTTGTTCTCTCTCTCCCTCGCTTTTCTCTTGTCGCGAGCGCGATATTTACACTTCCCGCGAGCGAGAGCGCGTTACTCAATCTTCGATTCTATTTCCCCGAAGCTCCCTACCACTCGGAGTCCTGTCCATGCCGCACGTGCAATTACCGATATACTCTAGGAATGCCAGGAGAGGTGGAGCACACGGTAGCTCGCTTATAAGATGGCGGCGGAATCTCGCTTCTGCGGTCGAACCGAACAAAAAAAAAATCACTCTCGCGCGTATACGCGCCGCCACGCGAGCCCTAGCCTACGCATAATCGAGAAGAATTGGAGTGTCTCGAAACTCGATATCTCGCAGTGAAATCGAGACAATCGGAGTTGCCGAACTCGGAGAAGATTGCAACGTTGACCGACTTCAGTAGTTCTCTAGTTATCTATACAGGGTGTTCAAAAAAATATTCAGGATTCATTAGTAGGTAGTACTCACTGTGCTAACATATGGGGAATTTTTTTTCATTAGCGACTATAAAACACATAATTAAGCAAAATAGTATTAACAATAATTAAAAGGCAGATGTAATTTTTCACGTACCCGTGTTCCATTTCTATGCTTTCTTTTGAACACCCTGTAGAGGTCTGACCACTTTTGTTAAAATTTAATCGAATCGTTCGACACGACGACCTTCACCCCGTTCGTTCGTGGATACTCGAGTGTAACCGGCGTTTCCTCGAAGGAAGAATGCCTCGGATTATCTTACGCCCGCACGTGGTGAGCGATTGGCAACGCAGCGTGCGCACCCACCGCGCTACCGAGACGCGTCTCTCTTGCGCAAAAAGATTTTCCCGTCTCGTACGTTCCGCGATACGATCGATTATTTTTAATTCGTCGCGCGCGGGAGGGAAAGAGAGGCGCGAATTCCGTGAAAGACGAAACGAGTTATCCCGCGGATTTAGAATGAGACTCGTACAACGAGCCTCTCCCCCAGGAATGCAATTATCTCGATTTATCGCAATTTTTTCCTCTCTCTCTCTCTCTCTCTCACTCGAAAAAAAAATGTTTATCCGTCGACACAATCTCAGAATTCGCGCGGATAGGCAAAAAAGTCGATCTTTGTAAATCGAATCCGGTACCACAGCTGATCGATCGATAACGCTACCGGTACCTCCGAGCTCTCGTCTACTCGATCGGTTTGTTATAACGTACCGGAATTTTTCCTCCCGAGTCCTAGAACGTCCTTGCTCGGCTCTCGATGGTGTACAGCCGAGCGATCGCGCGGAATGCAATGACACAAATTCGAGCGAGCTGTAATACCACGTAGGCGTCGCGTATACCGCTAAGCGGAGATATCGCAATTACGGCCGATACGTTTTCATCACGAATCCTCCGAGAAAGTTTCGGCCGATCCGAGCGCGTTTATCCTTCCGACTTCCTTCTGTCTGAGAAAAGAGAGAAGAGTCCTTTTCGAGCCGGCGTTGCGCAACACTCGACGTAACGTACACTGAAGATAAAAAATTGTTGAAGCTACTTGCTATTTGAGAATGTAGAATTTTGTTCGATGAAATAAATGGAATTTTTAATCAACACAAATATTTGGTTGTACACGACATTTGTTTGAACGTATGCATTCAAATATTAAATAAATTCAACAATTTTTTTTCAGTGTAGTCACGTACTCTACACGGCAAAGAAATTTTTTAATTTTTAATCGAGTCGTTTTATCGACTAGGGTGACTCCTAAACGTTCCTAATCGAGTATCGACAAAAATATCAATTCGGTATTCTCGTCAGTCATTCCTCTCGCGTGGCTCATTTTTTTTCCTCTTCCCCGTCACGTATGAGTTCCCAACGATATCGTCACACGGCACATCTTACCCGCCTCCGTCGAGCTTCTGACGGCACACGCTGCCTTCGTACATCCGCGCTCGTTCCCGTCGCGTGTCGAAATACGCAAACAGTCGACGACCTTATCGGTATCGCGAGACGAGAATCGTTAGCCTCCACCGGCGAGCGATACTCGCCGTGTTTTCTTTAAATAGACGTGGGCAGAAAACGTGCTAAAATGCAATCGCGCGTAGTCGACGCAACGCTCTTGAAATTCATACGCAATTGTGTTTCGAAAATGCGATTACGAACGAGGAGAGGAAAAATCAATTTGCGGAATTTCGCGTAGATTCGCTAATGCTGAAATTTTTTCGCTGCCCGAGATCGACGGAGTCGGACGCTGCGAAAAATCGACTCGCGTGATACCTCCGGCGATTCTCGTGCTCTCTGTTTGTGTGTGTGTGCGAGTGTGTACACTCGCTCGGAGGTTTTATACGCTCGCTCCACATGAAGGCATCGGGCGAAAGTTTCGCGAGGAGTCAACGTCCTGGCCAACCGGCACGACAACGCTCGTTACACGAGTGCCCACTTGCCTTTTTATTACACCCACATGCACGAGCCGTGCGCGCGAGCGCTGCGCGTGTTAGCGTATCGATGCGCCAACGAGTTCTCCTCTTGCGTGAACCGCTCATCTTTCCTCTTCTTTCTGCTTCCCCCCCAATTCACGCGAATTCCACGATTTTCGCGATACCCTGCTTCGAATTTTTACCTCTCCTGTCCGCTGTAGAACAATATTCTTCTCGAAAAATTGGGACTGGGCTGATTTGTCTATGATTTAACATTTTAATGTGGTTCAAATATTTCCGTACCTTATTTTAAAAAAATATAACGAAACTTTAACTTAATTAAAATTATGTAATTTTTGTATTTTATTCCACTGGAGCTATAAAACACCTGAAAAAATAATTTTGATAACGTTTGAAGAGCTAAGGTAATTCTTTTCGACTACAATCTTTACTTGTCGCGAGTCATTAACGCATTCTCAGTGAAAGCCGCTCGGCACCCTTTTTTCCTCCATCTTGGGTATCTGAAAAACCGGAATCAAAATTTATTAGATCGCGGAAACGTTTGTCGCGATAAGACCTATCGAACCTTTCACCGCCCAAGTTCGACCGATTCCGCAAATCTCGAGGTACCGAAAACGCGTCGACTCTTCATTTAAAAGTAAAAACGAAATCCGCGTGCGCGCGACAGGCGAGGGGTCGACGATAGCCTTTAAAGGTTGGAAATGATTTATGTACGCAAAACTCGTATTTTTCTTGCATATCCCAGTGGAAAAATTGCGCAAAGCGAACACTTTCTTGTATAGAAACAAATTTCATATAAAATTTTTTTTAAAGAGAGCCATCTAGGCAATCGAAAAAGTCTCGCGAGATTCGAGCCCCGAATGATTTACAGCGAGCGATTGGTTAACAGCGACGGAAGCGTTTCTCCAGAGGAGTGCGTAGAAGGAGTCGGGGAATACCCCCGCCGGGGCGATTCGCGCGCGAGTTTCGTCACATCCTTCGCGAGCGAGAAAACGATGAAATCCGCGAGTACACGCGCGTAGTACGCAAAAATGACGCAACCGCTCGCGATGTGTGCGCGCGATTGGATTTTCTGGCTTTCCCGGGAGCGTTATTATGTACGCTCGAGGCGAGCGAGCGACATTTTAGCATACAATCGTGGGACGCGCGCGGTCCACGCTCCATTTCCTTTTTTCGTTCCTCGCCGGCCGTTTTTGCGTCGACACTTTTATCTCCCCCACTCCTCGTGATTTTCGCAACAATTAATACACCCCAGCACCGTTACGAGAGTTTCTTTCTTTCCCCTCACGAAAATTACACGAGCTTCCCGCCCGTTACGATTGTGTCTCTCCAAGAAAGAGAGAGAGAGAGAGAGAGAAGAAAAGACGCGGGAAGCGATTGTCGAGTCAACCCCTCGGCTGTACGGTAAAACGCGTTACGTTATTAAAAATTCCATGCTCTTATACAGCGATGAGATTTACGGTTATGCCATTATTATCTGTAACGCGATATGTAATTATGTATTGCGGATCCCAGAAGAACAAACACGCCAGGAGTTCGCTTGTGTGCATAACTGTCACGGTTTACCGCGCCTACGCTGAAAATAATGTTTGAGCTACTTAATATTTATTTGGAATATTAGAAATAAATATTTTATTTGATGAAATTAATTAGTGTAAAGAAATGTTTTTAATAAAATTAGTATCTTTAATTCAGCACAAACAATAAATTGTTTTCAATGTACGTGCGTGAGAATCGCAACCAACTTTTGGTTGTTCCTTTCGAATACGGTTGCCGTTGTTATTATAACACAGCACGCAAGATCGCGCCGGCTCACTCGGTGAAAATGTTAATGCATTATATGATAACTGGTAATTGCGATAGCGTCGGTTACTACGAAAGCGCGGAAACCTGTCGGCGAGCGTTACGGTATTATTGGCATTGCGAGTGCAACGAAAAGAAATACTCAGCCGAGAAAAATATTCCTCCTTCGGCCTCGGCAGCGCGAAATCGATAAAATTTTTGCATGTAAGACGAAATTAATGGACTGCTCGTCGAGCGCGCTGTAATAACGAGAGTTGGCTTTCTTTCGTACGGCTTCGAGCCAACCGTACAAATGTATGTATTTGTGTCTGCGCGAGGATTGTGCAACACAATAGAATTACAATTTACAATATTATCGTAGGTACGAATCGCTTGGCCGTTTGTTTCTTGTTTTCGACTCGCTTTATCGTCCGATCGGTGGAACGTCCATCGTTCGAGGACCGAGGAAAACAACGCCGAGCTCGCGCTATCTTTTCTATTATCCCGCGGACGACTAGCGAATTCAATTTCGCTATCTAAATCACGATGAGCCAGCGATCGATGACGAGTCTCGATCGTACGCACACATTGTACAGATTGTTTCGTTTTTCTTTAAAACCATACAGATTTTTTGCACGATCCGATTGTACCGTGAGAATTATTGAACAGCTGTCTCGAGTAAAAACGCGAACAGGGAACGTCAAACGTGCGTGCGTCACGGAATTACCTCGTAAGGTAATTTTCCCTTTTCTAAGCCGCAATCGGGGCCGAGCGGATCGGCCGATCGATTTTCCATCGAGGAAATTTCTCTTTTTCATCCTCGCATTGGCGTCCCGTCACAATCGAACTAGATCGCTCGTTAATTCTAACGGGCCGTGCGCCGCGCGCGTTTGCATTTCAATACCATACGCCCGTCTGGTTTACTTCCTCGTGCCGTAAACGTCGCGCACGCGCGCGCGAATACCGTTCGCTGAAATTCCAGAGGATGCGTACCCCACGGGGTGACCGTGTGTCGTTTATTGGCCTGCACGCACCGTGGAAACTTTTCATTCAGCGTATATTACGCTAACTGGGTTAAATTTACAGTGCGAACGAATTATTACTGCCCTGGTATATCTTTATGTAACCGATCGTCGGAGTACCCTGGACGATTTGCTTCGCGTTGGGTATTAATTTGACTGTGTGCACGGTAAACTTTGCGAAACGTCGATCCATCTTTCGAGGCCCCGTACGAGGTGTTAGTTATCGAACAAACATTTTTAAGCGCCGCAAATATTTGCCCCGAAAAATAGAAACTTCAAAATCTATTGTGGTTGGGAAATCGATTCTATTAATGGAAAATTTTTCGACTCAATGGGCTATAAGTGTCGCCTTGACACGATAAAAATGTAGAAATGACGAAATAATGATCGCGTCGACGTTTCATTTCGACCACCCGTTCTAAAAAAAAAAAAGGAAAAACTCGTGGCGCCCATAAAATTGTTATTTATGGGGTTTAATTCGAAAAATTCTCAAGCTGATAAGATTAAAACGAATTAACGAAGCGATTGCCTTACTTTTTATTGCGGAGTCGTCGAGTCTGCGAATCTCTCGTTCTCTTTGCTCTTTACGATCGTCAAGGTCGTCGGTGTCACCCTGAAACCGTCACGTCGTGAAAGAGAACCAGCTCGGTCGAGCCACGTCGATGGTGGACAAGACGTTCTTTCATAAGAATATTTTATCTCCCTCGCAGTAAAAAAAAAGAGAAGGACCTGGTGAATCCCACGTGCAGGCGTCTCGACGGAGAAAAAATTTTCCGCGCATCCGAACGTGTTTACCCTTTCTAGCTTATTATTCGTCATTTGTCATCTCCTCCGGACACCGACGATAACGCGCTCGGCTTTATCCGTGAAATTAATGATTTTCAAATAACGACAGTGGGTACACAATAATCGCGAGGATAAATTAGGAAGGACGTTTGCAATTTTTTTTTTGTTATGGCGCGGACGTTCGAAGCTTCCGGGAGAGCCGCTCCGATATTTTCGCAGCGAGACGCTCGAAAATCGTGTCACCGCTATTTTCGTTCTTACGCGGGGCCAATTTATCGTTTAAAAAACCTCTTTATCGCATTTTATTGTGCGAAAGAAAAAAGTGGTATAGTGTCGATAAATTGGCGAACTCGCGAATCGCGCGGGACGGTTCATCGCGCCCGGTACGCGCGCTGTCGTCATTGTGAATGAATCTCGTTTGGCTGTTAGTCTCGCGCTCGGCACGGGAAAGATGCTCACGGGGCTAGTCGTCGAGTCGTACCATTAAAACGAATTAATCAGTCGTCCGGCGACCGAGAGCGTGAAGTCATCGATGAGATTAATCGCTGTGGCATTGAGGTAACAAATTCTATTTATCCTCCTCTATTGTCATTTGCAATTTTTATGGTGACATATAAAACATCATCCGTGTTATTTTCACTGTTTTTTAAATTCGATTTCGTAAATCTAATTGAATTTCAGGCACACGCTGTGAGGGAAATATCACGCTTTTCATGAATAAGTGATAGTTTGCAGGAAGAAGCGAGTATTATTTTGGCGCTTTTATAAACCTGATTATGCATATATTTTAATTCGATTTGTATAATCAGATTCTCAAAAAAAAAAAGATGTTAATGTCGGTGAATTTTGGCTGAATTTTCGAATTTTCGGAAGGTGCGCGACGATCGTTCTCGAGAAAGTTCGATAAACGGTGAAACAATTTTCATCCAAGAGATCCCGAAAGGAAAAATTCTTGCGCAGGAAGGACTCGTAGACTTGCGTCTGTGCGCTGTTTGTTTCGTAACTTCCACCTCGTGAATTCGAAACACACGAACAAGGACGTAAACAAACTCCGGCGAAAAATTATTCGGATGTATCCCGAGAAGATAATTCGTTTAAAGTTGACAAATTTAGTGAGCTCGGCATTATGGAAGTTTTTTTTTCGCGTGACATCATTTTCATCCAAACGGACAAACATATCGTTACTTTATCGAATTTTATTCGACACAGTGGAACGCACCTGTGCGGAATTCGCAAGCCGACGAGTGAACTTGAAAAAAAGGCCAAGTTTTGTCGGTCAATCTCGAGCTCGTAAAATACAGGTAAAACGACTTTTTTCATGCCTTTTCTTGCCTCCCCCTCCTCCGCGTCGAGGTTTTACGGGTTTTCTTCTCTCATCGTCATTCGCGCGGCGCGTACGTCCGAAAACAAGGCCGCGTCTCTCGCGACACAAACCACTTCGTTTGGCCTCGTCGGCTAGATGCGCACGTATTCCGTATAGTATGCATGCACTCCTCACTGAGAATCGTCCGTAAAATTCTGAGACCGTCCAGAGTCGGTCACGTGTGTAAAAATATGCAGACTCGCCCATTTACTTTCTCTTGTTCATTTTCCTACTTCTCTCGTAAATCAATTACAATCCAACGCTGGAATCTTTCGAAAATAGCTGCAATTATATTCCGCCTCGCAAATTGAATAATTTCGGTTCTCGATTAGTTGGAAAAATGGTCACTTTGTCGTCGTAGCTCCGTTAGAGGTAGCTTCCTTTTTTTCCTTTCGAGAAGCCGGTCGTTATTACGCGTTATTATCTAATACCGACGCCGGTCGGAATATCCGTGCAATCTCGCGACCTTGACCGGCAGATCGAAGGTTCGGGAAAACCATCGTAATCCGTTTCGAGACGCATCGGGCTCGAATTATCGGAGATGTGTCACGGAGCCGCTGAATTTCAACTCCGAGTAAGTCGTAAAAGTTAATGACTATTGTTATCCGAGACCGAAAGTGCCACTTCGCTGATTGTTAATAACAGTTTCGACTCCTCTAATCGATGCAAAACGTGATTAATTCGTCTGTGCGAGTTAAAAAATTTATTCCCGGTTAGATGAAAATTACAGTAATTACGATGAAAGTCGAGAAGGATGCGAATTAATATTTATCGTTATTACTGTATCTCGTAACGGGCTTAGAGAGAGAATAATGCGGTTTAACAGTAGTCATTGTTCCGAATCACCCGTCGGACGAACTTATAATAAAAAAAAAAATATTAACAATATTAAATAACTGTCGAGTTGAATTATATGAATTTCTGTTTTGCTGAATACGATAAAATTTAACAGAGAGAGTACAAAGAACGTCTCGCAAATCGTACGAATTTTTTTTACTTGGGATATCCTCTCGTTTTGTTTCTGTAAAGAGAACATCTGCTTTGTATGTCTCACCGGTCGACTATGCGCGGAGATTAGGTGAGAGCGAATCCTGAGAATCTCTTCAAAATTCTAGACACGAACGTGTATAGGCACTCGAGGATACCGACGCGAGTGCACGGAAAAGAATTTCAGACAATGCGATATTCCTCTCGGTTGATTTGTCGTCCGCGTTATGCGACTCGAGCGACACTTGTCGTCGTAAGTCCGAGAAATAATGCATTAAATTTCGAGGAAATAATCGCGGAATACGAAATCGATTCTCGTCTCAATTTTTCCTTGTGAGGAATACAAAACCTGATTGTCGCTGACGCTGGAAGAAGAATGAAATTTATTTATCCGGCCAATAATCTCATTACGAGCACTGAAAGATGACGATTTTATTGAGTCAGCGAGGAATAGGAAATTAATTGATATAGAAGAAAAGTTCACTTTTCTCTGTTACGAGGCGTTCACGAGCTACGAGTTGGTGATATTTGCGAGCTCCGGCCATCAGCAGGTGGCAATAACAAACTCGGCGAGAGATTAAGCGTCCCGCTCGTGATCGTCTCGTGCCGAAAGGCTATTAAGAATTTTCTGCGCAGTCCACTCGTTTATACGGTCAAGGATCTATTTCATCCTATTTGTGTTTTCCACGTTTCACTTTCTCTCTCTCTCTCTCTCTCTCTCTCTCTCTCTTTCTCTACTCGTCCTATTCATTCGATGATTAATCGGTTGATCAGAGGTCGTAAACTTCGTTTACTCTCCTGTGAACGAAGATTGCGATTGGCGAGATTTTCACATGGCTGTTTTTATCCTAAAATTCTTTGCATGAGTTATTTATGGTAAATATTTTTTTACGATCGGCAGTTCAACCCCCTGCGTATTGTATTTGTTCGGTTTTTCTCAACACCTGGCTTGTTTCTCGGCAAAAACGCATCCGAGTGGTAAAACGCGAGAGCACTTGTAATAACCAGTCGCGTAACTCCGATTCGCTTCTTCTACCGCGGCCTGTCGTAACTCTGAACTATGAACTCGTCGTTAATTTTTTGATTAATCACCACACGTGCGTTCGTCCTTCTCGTGTGTACGAAGAATTCGATACAAAGAGCGATCGTCGCAGAAATATCGAGAACGTTTTCCGAGAAAAACGTTGTGCCAACGGACGAAAATTAATAGACTTTATTAATTAAATATCACGCGAGCTTAATGATATTAATTTTTATCGCCATATAAATTAATTAGACTTATCGCGTGTGCGCGTCTCGATCGATCTGTGCGAACGGCGATCGCGTAATTGGCGCGGTGTAACGTAAAATCCCTGCAGATCGGTATTACAGTGCGTACAGCACGGGCGCGTATATATTCACGGGCGAGGATGCGAGCCGAGCAGAGGAGACGGCCACATTGACGTCAAACCGGATTATAAATTCACACCAAACGCGGAATATCGCGAAACAACTGGCAACCGTCGTGGAATGTCCTGTCGGAGTCTATCCGCGTCGAGAGAGTCCTCGGACTTTTTAGAACTTTACGTTTCCCTGAGGCGAAAAAAATATTTTAAAGCCGATTCGAGACTTTTTTTCCTTGTCCCTGAACGCGAACTGATATACCGTAGGCTCGTGTGTTAATGTTAACAGAAGTTTTGAAAATTGTACCGAATTGTGCACAAAGAAACTGAAAAGTAATTTGAATTTGAAAAAATATGTATTTATAATTAAATTACCTGGCCTGCGGTTCACTAGATCACACTTGTTACTTAGAACTCAATAAAGTATGATTAATGAAAGAAGATTAAATTTTTGAAAACTTTCTCGCAAGTAAACACGGGACCTGGTTACTATATGTATAACTCCTGTCGATATCAAAATTTTTTTCAAACTTTCAGGGTTGTTCATATACTACCCAGGTCTCGTGGATACTTGCGAGAAAGTTTCTTGAAATCTCATATTCTTTAATTAGTTACATTTTATTAAGTTCAAAGCAGCGACAACAAGCCAGGTAATTAAAATATAAATATTTTTTTTAATTTCTTCATTTTTTTGTCACAGAGTAGAATTCTGTACAAATTTTAAAAATTCCAGTTTTAAAAAGCGAGGGGCATTTTACGTTCCTCGTTCTTCTTCACTCGCGCGAGCCAAAGTGGGATTCCGGGTCGCAGTTTGCGACTTTATCGACGCCGAGGCTCGTAACGGGGTTGCCTACGTGTAATACGATTTTATTACTAATTTCTTCGGCATCGATCCCGTGTGACATAAACGATGTATCCATTATGCATTACCGATAATTACAGCCGTCGACATTCCAGTTCTTCTCGCACGAGTTGACGGTCGCGATGTGTAAGTGCAAAGAGCAACGCGGATAACCGAACGTCCTCGACTTGTTTACGGTGGTCTAATTGATTCCTCGACGCCACCCCGAGTCAAAAAATTTGTACGGTTTTTGAGAGGTTTTTTGCGCTCCCTCTTCAATCCGAATAATTTTCAGTCCCGATTTTCTGACCCGTATTAACAATATTTTAAAAACTTTTCGTTTCGTTCACACAGCAGATCCAGAATTTTATTTCTGATAAAAAAAAAAATAGAATAAATTTTCTCTGTGTATTCATTCGAAATCACTTCCTAGTGAGATAAAACGTGTGAAAATAGAAAACACGATCGGTGGCCGAAGAGCAGTCCCTGGTTTCGACTTCCGCGACTCATCGATAGGCTGCTTCGGTAATTATACCGTTTTAATGCAGGATCGACCAGTCACTGTTGATAAAACACGTGTATGAGTAGATGCGTATACAAAAAGCGCACCCGTCTATTCCTTAAACTGATTTCAATCGAAAGTTCTCATTAAACAACGGCGTTATATCGCTGCCTCGAATCAGAGACTCTTAATGCTACGGACGATTAGAAAGTCGCTTCTAATTAAAAGGAGGGGTAATTAAAAACCAATTAAACGCGAAGTTCAAACGCGATACATACATTACAATAGCAACAATCGTGATTCTTCTCGATTTCGCAATTTTCCATCGCAAATGTCTCTCGAATTTGCGATTCGAATCGGAGAAAGGATAAACGTCTCTCCCGTTGTTATCTTCTTCTCGCAATTATCCCGTTAATAACGACAGTACGGCGAGAAGCGATTATCGCATCGATACATTCGACTTAGAGCGAGTAGCCTCTTACGTAATCGTTACGATATCATTAACCCCCGGCTGTATTGTGATGTACACCTGAGACTCGCCATCGGGAACGCCAAATTGCCACGACGATAATTCCTAATTAGCCACTGGCGCACTTCTCTCTCTCCACGCGGAGCCTACGTGCACACGCGAGCTCCTCCGCTCGGGTATGACATCGAGTTTCCGCGTAACTTGGAGAACAAAGCGAATTTGGTGGGAGATAATACGAGTCTAAAAATAAAAACCATTTTACGGAGTGCGTCAGGCAACTACGTACGCTGTTAATTGTTTAAAACAGAGCTGTACGATTTTATTTATACAATTCGCTCCACCACGGTTTCGCCAACGTGCATCTTTTTTCGCGTCTCGAATCAGTGACATATATTATTTATATATGAAACACGACACATTACATCCACGGGAAATGTGGGTGCGTCGAGTATCTCGTGCGTCACGGACCGGCAATATATTTTCCTCTTTTTCTCTCTCCCCTCCCGCTCTCTTTCTCGCCTCACCTTCCCTCGTCAATCCTGTAATTGCAACACGTGCCGGCAAAAATGCGACGCGAAATTCACTAGCGCGAATAATCTCGCCGCGGGGAAAACTTCATTTTTTTTTTTCTTCAATCGTCTTTGTTTCGAGAACACGACGGTGGAAAAAAATTGTCGACGAGAAGGAATATAGAAAGCGAACTTCCGGCGCGATAAACCAACCCGGATGAGGATAAAGTTTGCGGTTCGCGTGAGAAAGATTTGCCTTTCCTCTTCGGCATTTCGCTTGTTTGTCGCGCAACTTTTTTTTCTCTCCTCGCTATTTTTTCCTATTTGTAGATTTTCTCCCGGTTTCGCTAGAAGCTTATCCGTGTCGTCGTTTCCTTCGTTCGTCCCCAACTCCTTTCGCGATATCGTCCAAGTGGCGCGGATAAATTTATCGATCGCCGGACGTCATCGGAGTCATTCCACTAGTTTCCTTCTCGCGCTCGGGCAAAAAACTTGGATTCGAGAATAATTTTCACATTTTCCTTAACACTCGATTTACAGCCACTTTTACATATTTATTTTCGTAAGAGAGTTTTAATTTGAAACAATAACGAAATCAAATTCTTTTTGAAAACTATTAACTTTAAATGGGAAGAAGAGATACGTATTTGCATTAAAAATGCGTCAAAAGACGCGTTCTAGTGTTAACATAGGTTAGGAAAATCGTATCACGTCGAGACGTTCATTCATCGGAGTACGAAATTCAATTTTCGTGCGAAAAAGTGTATTTTCTTGTCGAAGATAACAAAACTCGCGTGTCGCGACCGCGACGAGGTTTCGTCATCTTTATCGAACTTTATCGCGACGCGATTCGTGAGCGGAGTAAAAATAAATGCATTTTGTATCGGCTCGATCTCTCGCTATCTCCGACCTCGATGAGTTCGATCGACTCGAAAAATCTTCGCGATTTTTCCACCGCGAACGTCTTTTTTTTCATTTCCTGTCTCGCGGTTCGCATTGTCGGGGACTAATGTACCGATAACGATCTACGAGGCCGAGAAATGGACGAGAGACCAGAGAACTTTCCACCAAGATTATTCCGAACGACAATCGAGCGATTCTAACGTCGATTTCGCAAACACGTGTCACTCGAGTTATTCTTCGAGTATAAATACAGCTGGGTCGAGTCGATTCCAATGTGTCCGTATTACGTAATTCGACGGTTTAACAGGCAGAAACAATTATCCATGATTGTATAATAACAGTTACGCCAGTTCATTTGTAGCTTATTTATTCTCGATTTTATATTTATATAAATTGTGTAAGATGGTTCAATTTTCGTTGCGTTTCGATGCAAACTTCCGACTGCGTCTCGCCTAAAAACGGAACGGAAAATGAAACTCCCGGGAGGGAATCGTTACAGCTGACGGTGGCCGATTAGACGGATACTGGTTCTCGGGCTATTTTCTCTTTTTTCCTTTCGCGTTCGAGTAATAAGATCGATGAAAAAGAACTAGCGCTGCCGAGTCAAGACCTTAATTTTTACGACAAAAACGTACGACAATAATCGACTGGGTTATAACCTGTGTCACCCTTAGAGCGCTTATTACATTTTAGCATCCTTAAGATACACGACGATATAATTGCATCCGCCTTAACTTTTTGTGTCGCGTAATCGTCGCCAGGGGTGGGCTGTAATAACGCGCACGTGAAGTAGCGATCGTCGCGTATTTCTGCGAACGTCGATCGAAAAAATTAACAGTATCTCGCGAAACGAAAACGACAGCTTTTGAAAACTCGAAACTTTCTAGCGACCAAAACATCTCGTACGAATTAATTATAGGGCAACAACAGACTTTCAGAGTCGCTTTTCATTTTGGTATTTAATACAAAAATGATGAAACAGCCAGGATGATTTCAGTTTTCCAGATAAATTTAATGAATAATAATAATGATTATCATTATTATTACTATTATTATTACTTCATTACTTATGTCTTCGTTACTTTTCTTGAGAATCTTTAGCAATTCAAAATTTCTATGCAGTGAGTGAGTTTTGTAAAAGGGATTTAAAATGAGAAACAATTATCTTTATTTTTAATAGTATCATTTATTAAGAGAACTAGAGTCAATCTAACATCCAAATTTTGCATGCAAAATGACCTTATGAACACCAAACTCACTCTAAAAATGAAATGAATTTTTGTAGATCTCTGTTATCTAACAATTTTTATTTTGTTTACAGACACCACTGGAGGCTGCACAGAGGACAAGCGGGTGTATCAGCGTCACCCGGAAGAAAATCTCCTCGATTCGTGAGAATCGGTGTCCACGTGAGGGACAACTACGGTTTATCGACCTTGAAGAGAATACGAGCGTGAAGTCGTCGCCCGGTTGGGACGAGATTTATTCGAGTTTCACAATTCCCTCCGGTCAGTCTCGAGCTCCCCCCTCCAGCTCGCTTGCGTCGAGACTTCCACTCGCTCTTCCCCTCGATTCGCCGGCACCAGCTCTGACCTCGATACCCGGCCCGTCCACCTGTATTCACGAATAAGGCGCGGGACTCGCGAAATCGAGGAGCGGTCCGCTCGAGTTTTTCGTGTCCCCTTATCGGACAGACTCGAAGGGACCACCGTGTGTTATCGAAATGCGAGCTGTGGTGCTTCAGAGACTCTGTGTTTGAACAGAATTTTCGATTTTGCGAAAACGAACGAAGTTTTTCTCCAGTGAAGAGAGAATCGAAGAAAAATGAAGACGCTGGGCGACGTCGTCGCCGACCCCGTCGACGAGGACGGCTCGACTTCCGGCAGCGAGGTGAACTCGAGCGGCAAGGAATTCGGCCAGAGGACCCTCAGGTCCCTCAAGAGGGGCATCGGTCGCTTGTGGAGGCGGCACAGGGGCAACGCGTCCATAACCGAGTACGACCCGTGCTACAAAGTCGCCTACCTCGGCAACGTTCTCACCGGCTGGGCCAAAGGTAAGAAGATAATTGCTTCGTTATCTTTTTCATCCTCGACGCTTCTTCTTTCCTCTCGCCCGATCCGTTCACCTCGCCGCGCACGCGAGGGAATACGCGCCGATTGGTTCTTTTGCCTCGCGAACAGCAAACTTTGCTTTCGAGTGGTTTTTAAAACAAAAATTTGTTGTAAAATAATCTCGCGTTGACAATAAAAATTTATCGTAGAATCGAAACAAATTTTTAGAAGAAACGACTGCAGATCGAGTTATATCGAGATTGCGAAGATCGAGCGATAATGTTCTACATTATTTTTGCCGGCACGGTATTCTAAATTGGTCTTCCCTCTTTTTATAACGCGCGAGCGATGCGCGAGCTTGACTCGACGCGTGATTTGAATAATTTAAAGCTAACGAGCGGATTCGCGCGACCTCGCCGATGTTCCTTTTTTTTTGCATCTCGGTGACGTTTAAACCACTCGTCGCGCTCGAAAGACACTGTAGTTAATTGCAATTTGACTAGTTTTCTTCCCAACAACGTGACAGTTGGTTGTACGTGTCGGGCACCGATATAGTCCTCCGTGGATTTAGTACCTAGTCGAGAATTTTTTTGCGATGCGTTTATTGATACCGTCTTACAATACGATAATGACGTTTGTTACTGAAATATTGCATTATCGTGATAGAAAAAAAACGAGGTAACATTGCGTTATCACGTAAACGAAAAGCGTAACCACGAGAGCCGGAAATTCAAATGAATAGCCGATTCGTGACTCCATTCGACGAATATGTAATTTCATTAAGGGTAATGCGGTATTCTCGAACGTCGAGAAATGCACCTTCGCGATCCTCGTTAGGGCAATTGCGTAGAACGCGAATAAAAATTCGCGTATTTAGATTGGAAATCCAATTTGTCACGTACACGCGAATCGGAGTGAGTGTGTTTTTCTCGTCTCGAACGTGGGATTTGTTGTCGTTGAAGGCACGTCCAGCGCTGGCTCTCACGATGTACCGTCGTCGACGTATTTTTTATAAATACGAAGCGAAGAACGATAATTCCAGGTACGTCGTTGACGAGCCGAGAATGTATTGACAAGAGAGGGGAAAACAATGCAAATCTTTTTTACGTGCCGCGAAAGACGCGGAAAATCGTAGAGTGCTTTACGAGCTGTTTTTCTTTTTTTTTTTTTTTTTGAAAACACTTCGTAAATTCGCGTCGAGTAGTTAAGAAGGTGCCACCCGCAAAATAGTTTTTCCGTGAATCGCGGTCGTTCTTCTCCAATGTCACTCCTCTCGATTACTTCGAAATTCATTTCCGATAATAAACCAATGAAACATTAACCTCGTATCGTTTTATAGCGCGAGCGAGATCGCTTTACTCTACCAGAGTGTATATTATCGAAACAAACCCATCGACATCGGCTTCTATTTTCTCAAAGAAAATAAATAAGAGCCTTTTGTCGGAGTCGCTGGAAAAATAATTCGAGTACGAGAGCCGAGTGTTTATTGCTCGAACCGGTCGCGCGTTCTCGGTATCGCTTCGCGTGCGAGACGGCGCCAAAAGACGAGAGCCAAAAATTCCAAAATTCGAGCTAAAGCGGCGTAAAAATAAAAAATTCGGCAGGAGGATATTTCGAGAAATCCGAGCCGAAAATTCGATCGGCGAACGAGCGCGAAAATAGAAGAAGAATTATAAGAAGATTAGGAGCAATGAATCGTTTGAGCAGCGTCCGGCGGGGTTTGACATTGTCGGGAGCGATTTGCTGCTGTCAATTTGGAGCGGGCGAGTGTAGGGTGTCGTTGCTATCGAAGAAGATCGCAATTAAAGCGAGCTCGGTAGTCGACAAGACAAACAGTAATTAGAGCCGTTAATCGAAGGTTCAGCCTAGCTCTCTCTTTCTATCTTTTGTGCCTCGTGGAAAACAGGAACGCGCGACGATCGAATGGCGAGGACTCCACTCGATACGCTTCCCCCTTCTCCGTTTGACCCGCAACCGGAAGTGCGCAATACTCGTAAACTGTACCACGCGTTCGCGGGCAAGGTTGTCCTCATCTAGCGCAATCGCGATCAACTCGGTCTCGTTACACGCGTCTCTCCGCCGCTGCTCGCGCGCACCGGTAATTGAAAATCGGTTTTACGTAATAGCGATCGACCGAAACCTTCGAGCCGCGATCTCGTGCAAGGTGATCAATTTGAGGTCTTGCACGGTAACGTATTGCATCATACGCGAATTACCCCATTTCCTCGTTGCGACTCATCTTCCGTACGTACGGAAGGAGACACGAGTGGAATTGGAAAAAATAAAAATAACAACCCCTTGAAATAGAAATTAAAAAAGAGTGAAAATTTCAAAAAAAATTGAAGTGGAGTCAAAACAAATAAAAATGACAACCCCTTGACGTAAAAAAGCAGAACGAAAATTAACCAATAAGAAAAATTTCAAACATCCAAAAAATTGGAGTTGAGTCAAAAACAATAAAAATGACAATTAACCAAGAAAAACTTCAAAGAAAATTATCCAAAATATTGGAGTGAAGTCAAAACAAACAAAAATGAAAATTGAAAAAGAAAATTATCCAAAAAATTGGAATTTTTGCCGTATGTATCTCGCGAGTAGATCCAACGTGTGTAACGCGAGATAAATCCGAGCCGGGTGGCTCGTTATTTCGCGTTACGATCTCGCAGCGGGATAAGGAAACGAAATTAACATAGCGGAAGCGAGAGAGGGATCGCGGTTTCTCCTCGGCGAAATTTCGTAGAAATTCTGGCTTCAGTACTCGCCGGTGGGGCTAGCCGCGAGCGGTGCGTTTGAGTTGATAAAAGCCGCGAATGAAGAGGCAGAGGGGGGGGGGGGAGGGAGGGGATGAATAATGCGGTGCAACGACCGGACGTAGGTGCAAGGGGGGTAAGTGCAGGTGAAGTGGGGGCACGCGGTCCCTACTTTCTCTGCATACCACGGTGCGCCGCGTACTGGGTCGGCTTCGATCATCCGGGCAACGCGATTATTACGGTACGTTCGTTCGACCAGCGCCAATTTCGATTCGATTAATTAATTCGCCTCTATATAAGCGCAATGGACGCGCTAGCGGGGCCCGACGCGTCCCGCTATTCCCCTCGGGAGCGTCCCGATCGATTCCCTTCTTATCCCGCTTCGGCTTTTTTCCCTTCGACGACTTGATTTTTTATCGCTACTCCCAAGGCCTCTTATATGCAATTGTTATCTCGCCGATGGAATGCAGCGAGGAATTTACGATCGCTCTATTCGACCGAATATTTTACGGTGCAGTTTTGTTCTCTCGATTTGTTTACGAGTTTTTTTTATGGGGCCTTTCTTTACTAGGTAGTTTTTAATTCCGTCGCTTATTTCTTTTTTTTTCTCTCATCGAGAGCTACGATCGATTTTGCGAGGAACGAGTTTTCGGATAAAAACACGGGCTCACGTCAGTGCGGGGACTTTTTCGAACTGTATTTTTTTCGCGGTCTTTGTAGAATTTTTGTTGTTCTTGGCTCGAAAAGTTTGTGTGAGGTTTCGGGCTGGCTTGCTAAGAGAGCGTTATTTATAGGAAGCTTCGTTCGTGAGAATTTTCCGCTTTAAACTGAAAATTAAAAAAATCGTCATCCGAAAAGTCTCGCTAGAGCAGACCAAACTCGGACTAAAAGTCGACCTACGCGCGTTATCGGTGTTCCCGTGCTCGCCTTTTTTGCTCGCTCACAATTTCCAGTTTCTCATTTCGCGCGCTATCCAGTTGACCTTCGCTTCGCTTTCTAGAAGTGTCTCTTGGCAGCACGCGACCGAGCCGGCCAATATCGCGTCGGGTCGGCCAATTTGAATTTTAGAAGGAAAAAAAGGACTTCGCCATTTCGGGGAAAAGAGAGAAAAAGCGGGAGGGAGAGACGGACTTCGAATCGGATATTTAAAGAGCCGAGACAGTGACGAATCGATTAATTTCGCGACTCGTCTCGCTTCGATATTTTTCCCGGCTCGATAAAACGAGATTGATCGACCGCGTCGACGTTTCGAAATTCCCTTATCGCTTCTTTTCCGTCTGGAAAATTGTAATACATAGAATTGAATCATACCGAGAAGCGGTAATCTTTCGAAATCGATTTAGAGACAAAGAAATCGGGTCGAGGAAGGCTTTAGAAGGGGCCTCCCTATTATCTCGACGTTTTAGTGTTTATCACTCGGTTAGCCGCCACCTCGCAGTAGTCGGATAAACATCTCGTAACTGTGACGTCGCCACGACAAATTTTCGTTTAACGAAAACATAAATCTTCCAGCGAACTATGCTGGAGTTAGATTACGTGCGATAAAAAAAATATTTCTCTAAAATTTTGTTGAGCCAATTAAATAGGCATTCGTATACTGTCAAGACAATATTTTGACAGTCTGGATTTTTCAATCGAAAGATTTTTATTCCACTCAACAAAATTTTTCCATCAGTGCAGACTTATGAAAAAATTAATATTAAATAATTTAATCGATACTTTTATCGTTATCGTTTACGTCTATAAAGAACGCACGTATCTCGACAGCTTTGCCACACACGAATCGTTCGATCTCGAACGAATGTCAAACTTTCGCTTCTCAAGTCGCGTAGGTGTCGGGAATTACACATTCCCCGCATCGGTAATTCAACGCGCGCGTATAATTACGCTCAATATCGGAGCGTGACAACCTTCGACCACCTATAAGACGAATCTCGATCTTACGTCTTTATCGCTGGAAAATGTCGAAGAAAAAATCACAGCCGAATGAAATTCATTCGAATTTACCGTTAGATCGTTACCGGCAAATTATAACGGGCCCCGAGCACGCGGGAATGTTCACGGCGATCGCTTTATTGCGATTTCGGTAATTACGCTTTCGCGCGACACGAGTTTTTCCTAAAATCCCTCGTACCGGCCGGAGTTCCGAGAAACCGAGCGAGATATCGCGTCTTGAGTGGACCGTTAAACGGATCGGGATGTTAAGACCGTACAGGTGTGTTTACGATGATTTACTATAAACAATTTAACGCTCTTCCCGAGTCGAAATTTAAATACTCTCCTTAACGTTATTAAC
>NCVS01006941.1:23395-60087 GCA_003055095.1 Goniozus legneri | reverse complement strand
GTTCAGGCTGAACCCCTCTATCTGCCGGTGCAATTTTAGAGGGTAGTTATCTTTCACCCTGTATGCATATTTTCTTATTGGCTTTCATACTGTCGCTGTTGCTCGTTCCTGTTTTGTCCACCGTATGCATGTTATCGGTATTTAACCCTTTCGCTACGGCGCGCCTCACCGCGGAGTGCCTCGTTCAGTACGGAGCGCCGTGCTGAAAGTGTGTACATTGAGCGCGTGCAGTCTTTAGCATTCGGGGCCAAGACATTTGTCTCAAAAACGACTTTGGAACATTACTTTTAAAAACAAAATGATGTTTTCATAATTTCTCCATGGAGGTATTTTTAATTCAACAACAACTAATATTTTTATATTATATAACAATATAGGAACTTTATTAATAACATAATTTTGAACAGTACATTTTTAATAATTATATTCAGTATGAAATTTTTCAGAACACGGATACATGCATAAACCAACATCACATTTTTCACATTGGTATCGTGTTTGACTTATTTTATCATTTTTTCTGCATACCACACATTTTCTTAGTGGATTCTTTCTCTTTGACCTGTTATTGTCATAAAGTGATGAAAAATGTCTTGCAGTAAGACGCGTTGTGTTAATATTACTAGATTTATTAACATTCTTCGTGGCTTCCGATAAATGGTAGCGTCTTAACATTTGTCGTATTAATTCAAGATGGAATTTAGCCATCGATATACATTTCCCACTTTTCAACTTATATGTATAGACAATACACGCTCCTTATGCATAGATCCAATAAGTGGAAAAAATACTTCTTATACCACTTGAAACTTTTCCTTTGGGAATGAATTGTACTTATTATCATATCAGTTTTATCCACGGCTCCCATAGAACGATTATAATCAACGACACACTTTGGTTTTATGATCATTTCCTTTGTGCGATAATGGATTTTTGTATAGACAAATTCTTCAGTGTGCAAGGTCGATAACATATGCACCTCCTTTCTGTCATGCCATTTCATAGCTAGCAAACATTCTGACGACCAGAAAGCCGCCTCGCCTTTTAACAATTTTTTATCCATTCTTGGCATACCTATGCGTCTTTTTTTCACAGTGCCACATACGTTAGTACCATTCTTGTGCAAAAAAATAAACAGTGCTGGACTTGTGTACCGGTTATCAACAAATAGAGCGTGCCCTTTTTGTACATATGGTCTGAGTAGCTGGACAACAATGTTCCCAGATTTTCCAAGATTTGCATCTGTGTTGGCAACATTGGAGAGGAATCCGTCGTAAATTATAAAGTCTTGAACAAATCCAGAGTCCTTATCACATAATACAAAGGACTCAATACCAAATCTGCTCCTCTTTGATGGAATATACTGTTTGAAGGACAATCTGCCCCTATGTAGCAACAAAATCTCATCAATGCATAAATCTTGAAAGGGATACAACGCATTTTTGAAGCTTTCTCTAATTGTAAGCATATATATTATTGTTAGCTTCTAGATTAGTAAGGAGTAGGATTTAACAGGAGATAAAAATGTAAGTACAATTTCTTAATTAATTTAAAAATTTCGATTTTTACATGGAACAATTTTTCATTCGTTCCGTCTCTCCCTCCCTCCCTCTCTCTCACTCTTGTTCTACGTAATATAATGAATATGATAATTAATTTTCACAAATAACATATTCAATACCAATTTCTTTGTTTTCAGGAATCAGTCGAACAATGCAGGAAGCAGCGGGGCCGGCAGCAGCGGATTGAACCGCACACAATTGTAAGTATCGTTACTTAAAAACCGTAAGTCTGTAAATCTGTAAATCTGTTTTGTTTTTCAGCATTCAGTGGGTGGTTGTAAAGTACAAAAAAATTTACATATGAAAAAAATTTTAAAATGATAATAAAAAATGTTTTTATTTTTCAGCGAATATGGGCAACCAATCCAACATATGCACCATCAACAGCGGATCCCGCCTCCGCCTCTGCCGCCTCCAGTTTTGTACCACCCACCGGTGGTACACACCCAGCAGGGCGCAGCAGCGATTCAGTAAGTAAAATAAAAAAAAATTGTTAATTACAAAATGTAATCATTTATTTCTTTTTTTTAGAGGAAGCACCGAAGAATCGTTAAAAAACGAAATTGAAAAATTAAAACACGTAAGTAATTATGTTTTGCACGACTGAATCTGAAGGCAGGTTTCTGATGTATAAATTTTTAATTTATAATTTTTTTTTTTTACAGAAGCTGTCGGCTGAAACAATAACGAAACGCAAATTTTTTTCGGCAAAGGATTGTTGTAGGCCCCGCTATCGTAGAGACGAAAGACATTCAAAGGATGATGTTACATCTTTGAATATTTATACATTCCTCGATGATGAGGAAGAATCGATGCCAAAAGTGAAGAGTGATATGAAATTTAAGTATCAAGTTGATACAAAATCACGATCAAAGGCTTGTATTCACACAAAGTGTGATGAATACGATTACAAGAGTATAAAAAGTAACTCCGAATCAGAATGTAGCTCATTTGATTCTATCAAAACTGCGCTGAAAAAGAGAAGCGTAGAGAAGAAGAAGAGAGTACCGTCATTTACAGAAGATATTTGTACGGTAACGGTCCCGTCTACCAGGTTCAAGACTGAACTTAGTTATAATGATGAAGATACAGTTAGAACCGCGATAGAGCAGATAATGCTATACACGATTAAATGTACATGTTGCCTATCTTTCTATGGTTCAATTCGATACAACAATAGAGATGATATGAACTTGACGAAAATGGGTATGATTATGTATTTTTGGGTGCTCTTTCAGAATCAGCAATAAAAAATTGTTGACTCCTGATAGAAAAAAATTGACGGTCAAAAAATGTGAATTTTTTCGATTTTTGGGCAGTTTGTTTAGTTGTAAGCATTTTTTATTCGTTAATTGTTTAATAAATGTGTTTTTCCGTTATTGCAGAGTATTTCAAAAAGATATGTGAACTTATTTCGCGTAAAAAAATTTTTTCGAAAAATCGTTGAACTTCAACGATGGAAACTTCAGATACATCAAAAACATGCGATTCTTTAATTTATCTCGTTTTTGTTCAACTGACTTTCTGTGAAGACAGTGATTTTGGGGCTCGCCAATTTTCTTTTACTTCGTCATAACTATGGAAACAACTTCACGCATTGAATTGCTTATTAAAGTGTTTCTTCAGCCCGAGAAAAATTATAGACTGTCCGAGAGACAAAATCACGTGTTATTTAAATAGAGAAAAAGACGTGTCTCGAAGCACGGTCAAACATTCGAATTGAGCGCGGAAGAAAATCAGGCATTATTTTTTATATATTTGCAGGCTATTTAGGGGGTGCGTCTATCAAAATTCCTTTTTGCCCTTTTTAAGGACCACCCTAGTGATTATAGTCACCCGTCGTATATAAGTGGCGCTAGGTGGCGGGTGACTATAGTCACCCGTAGTACGGAAACGGTTAATATGTGGTTGTCCCTTGTTGACTCCATGTTGAGGTTTTGGTTTTTCTGTTGTTCGGTTTGAATTCGAGGAAACATAACAATGTTTCCTGGAAAAAAGAAAACAAAATATGTAGGGAGTTTTTTAAGCAAAACATTTTATTAAATTTACTACATAGAATGATTTAACTCAATTTGAGAAAATAACAAAACTTTTCATAAAATTTACTCAACAATAATAGAAAATTTTATTAATTTGACTGAACAGTTCCACAATTTTGTTCAATGATTTATTACAAGTATGCTCAGTAAATTAATATGCGGTATTGTAATTATACCGTACCAATGAGTTTACTTGAGATCATTGAAATTACCGAATATTTTTAATATATTATGCTGTGACTTCTACTTTCAGAGTTATCCTGAGTACAATAACAAAAAATATTTTTCCATGTTTTTAAACCTAATGGAAATAAATTGAGTATTATAAATATAATATATAACACATTATATTATTATCGACAACTATACATTATCTTACGCATTATCTACTATAAATACATTGAATTCGAATGACTTTTTTGTTACTAAACAGTATCGACAAAAATATTGCGATTTGCTGAAGTTTTTAGTAAATCCTCCTAAAGCATGAATTCCTAAATTATAGCCAGTTATAAATACTAAAGATCCTTTGATGAATTGGTTTGGTGCCAATTCAAGGGCCTCAGTTTCGATTTCTTTTAGATCTTCTACAATTTTACTAAAAATCTTATAGTGGTTAAAATTTTATAATAAAAGTGGTTAAAATAACGCTACAAGATACATCAAGTTTGTATGAGTTTTAATTCTATTTGGAAAGTTGCCGATGCTTAAATACACTGCCAAAATTTTATACTTAGATTTAGCTGGACCTGATGGGTTTACACTTTCAAAAGCGTTTTGGTATAGAATTAATTGAAGCGCGCCTAAATTTTCTTGGGAAAATTTATTCTCTTTAAACACAGTTTCGTCGGTGAAATCTCTGAAGACATTGCTATTATTTTCCAGATGATGAAATTTCAACTCATGAGTAAGAGTTTTGTTATGAAACAATTTTTTCAAAGTTTCTTCCAATGGAATGTATTGATAAAAATGTTTTTCTCCATTTTATGTAGGTAGAGGACTTTGAATTGGGTTTACGTATGGAAAATTTGTTTCGTAAAACTTTCTACGTTTGAAACTTGTAGTCAAAGAGTCTTCAATATTACTGAATAAATTATTTTTCAAAGTACTATCAATAATAATTAATTGAATCTTCTGAAATATTGGATTTTTCTAAATGTAAAAGTAGATTATATTTTATAATTTCCTTATTTGTTTTGTTCATTTTACACAGTTCTGCAGCAATATACTGCATTGTAGATGCCGGTAAAAAAAAATGCGCCAAATTCGTCAAAAAAACATTAGCATTTTTTTCTTCATAGTGTTGATAACGTTCGTCAACAAATAATAAATTATCTATTGAGTTATCACTTTCAACCACTGTATAAGAAGAACTTACGTTACTACTGATAATATTTGAATCAAATGATAGTTGTACAACTGTTTTTTCTTTTATGAATTTTTGCGACATATGCGATGAAAATGAATTTACTTTATTATAAATTTTTTCACAGTTCAATTGCATTTGATGGTGATGCCATTGTAGGCACAAGTTTACTTGTGACCAGCCAACCAAATGTTAAAACAGGGCACCTGTTTTCAGTTTATGATAGAGGGGCTTGTGTTTTTATCGGAACCTCAAAAATAAAAGACGACGACTTTGTTCGGATATTCTCTGAAGTATTTTTTTACACTTTTTTTTCTAACGAGGAAATAATAGTTCAAGTTATTTCCTCGGCTCTTTTTGATTTATTTTAGACTACAAATATTCACTATTTTCGTCAAATTTAATTCGATTCGAAAATTTCTGTTATCTTGTTTGCTCAAGCGGAACAGTTTTTGCGTGTTATTCGCAACTTCAAAATATTGCGCACTTGTGTTAGTGCGTGCGTGTTTCTAACGCTCGGCGACACTGTTGTTAGTGCGCTCTCGCTCGCTCTCACTAGTGCAGCACGGTGTTTGTGCGCGCTCTCTCTCTATCTTTCATGAGCGCTCGGCTTCGACCTCAGCTGATCAACGCTCACTTAGCTCGAATCGTCGTACTGTACGGACGCAAAATTTCTCGCTCTTCTATCTCAACGATTTTCTAATAAATTAAATCAATTCTTCAGATCTGTGCTCTGAATTTGAACACTCCTTCGCTCTAATATAATAATATTTTAAATATTATTATACGATTATTATATTTTATCATTTTTTTCTGCTCATTTCCTGATTATTTCCTTATTACTTGGATTACCATACCTCCTCTTCCATCCGCTGTGTCAAACGCAGCACTCTTGATTATCCTGCTCATTTCGAATACCTCACCTGCTCTTCTCCTTTCTTTATCCCGCTCTATACCTACTCTTTCTTACAGCTCTAAAACTCTTTTATTCTCTTTCTTTCTTTTTTTCGAGATTACGAAACAACTATAGTACCGTTGTTGTTGTAGACAGCATCATGTGCGTATGAAGATCGACCTAGATGCTATGGAAAATTTAATTGAATTTGTGACACCCGCCGGAGCGGGGTGCTTTGTTTATCACCCGATTCAGCCGGCGTGTCCGGGGAGGAATTCTTGAGAAACTGGCACAAATTGAATTCCCTTTTAAGATAGTGTCTGCTGATCAGAGATCTCTAGTGATTGCGTATTTCTTACGATTCGTTTTAGCGAAAGGTGCTCCCCGACCTCCTATTATTATCTGTGATTTCGGACGTGCATTAGTAAACGCCGTAGCTGAAGTATTTGGGGGATACACTGATTTACTTGACTATTTGCAGAAATGCTATAACGCTATCATGCATATTGGCTCAGATATACCTGCTTCGTATATAAGACCTGATGTAAGTCGCTTTGTCAAAATGATTTCACGGTGTAAATTTTTCGATCGCAAAATGAATGCGTCTAAAGAATTTTTCTTACGATGTATCTCACAGGCGTATCAAATGCAAGATTTTGATCATTTAAGTACGTTCATCGAATCAATTTTAACGGTCTCTTTAAGTGGAATGATTGGCAGTACTAGTGATGGAATAATAGTATCTTCTGAAACACGAATTCAGTTGCTTCATAAAACAATTCAAGGTGTCCCGTTTCATGAATTAAATAATGATATTAAAGGAATCGATCAAAGTGTAGATGATATTAATGATGATTCAGAAATAGAAACTACAGATTGGCAAACATGGGCGGAAAAATTATATCGAAATGAGTGAAAAATCGAAAAATGGCAATGTAATAAACGCTTGTTACAATCCTCAATTTGCTGACTATTTAATGAAATATTTGATTATTTATTTGCCACTTTGGACTGGTATTATGCATCATAAATTAAGATGTTGACAGAAGAGGAAAAACCTACAATGACTCATTACAAAGAAAGAGCTGATATACTCATGAAGACCGGATTGTTCAAAATAGAATCATTCACTAGGACGATAAAACGTGCAGATTCTGAATGTAACGTGGTTCATTTGGCTGAATATATTCTTAAAGATGAACCAAGTTACAAATCAGAAATATTTTGTCAGTGTGGTCATAAATTGACTAAACAGAATATTATTTGTAGCATAAATGTTGATATGATAGGTATCATAAATATCAAATTAACTCGAGTTAATTGTATTTTCGAAATATAATGAAGCATTATCAGAAATTTATGTCTCAAGTTATGAAAAGCAGAATTTTATACAAAGAAATCTAGATATTATCGTTGGAAAAAAGAAATAATGTAGGATCTTATGCTTTATTCAATTGTCATTTGTGAACATGGTGAGATGCTATTAATATTACTGGACACTAGCATCTCATGTTTTAAAAACCAGGATCTTTTACGATAAATCGATAGAACTCTTAACATTATTAGTTTAAATATCTAAATACTTTAAGATATTGTATTCTGTTGATCATTATTCAAAAAATTGACGAGATGCTACTATTTTTATCGGAAGTTAGCATCTCATTTTCAAAAGTTGGGATTTTATTATTAATTTCAACAGAATTGTTCGAAAAATTAGTCAAGAACTGTGGAACTGTCAGATGCAGAATAATAATCAATAAATTTCAAAGATGCTCAATTTCGAGATGCTAAATTCTCGCAGTTTGCGATCCGCGCGTTTGACTGGGTTGGCTTGGGCGTGGTATGAAGGAATGATGGTTTGTTTGATACCATAGGTCTTGAGGTGAACTGACATGACGTTGTTTACCAATTCCGTACCATTGTCCGTGAGGAGGAAGTTGGAGTAACACCAGCGGTTTAGGATGAAGGGTTCGAGGGCTTCGAGGATGGTGGAGCCAGTGGCTACACGGAGGGCTTTGGCTTCGACGAATTTCGTGAAGCAGTCTTGAATTACTACGATATACCGGTGTTGCCTCTTACTCGAGGGTTAGGGACCCATGACGTCCGTTGCGACGATGTCTTACGGACTCTCGGCTGTTCGTTCTGTCATTATTCCAGCCGGGGGCTGTTGGGAGAGCTTGTGGAGTTGCCATAGTGACGCTACGATAGACCCCCGACTAGAAGTTCTCGATAACGCGGTGGCAGGGTTTGTCTATGCCGAGGTGTCCGGACTGCAGATCGTCATGCGCATCGGGCATGACCTTCTCCCAGGCATCGAGGGGAAGGACTAGTTTCTAGAGCTGTAGATCAGAGAGAATGGGGTCTATAAGAGCATGTGGGTGGTGGTTAAAGACTTGGTCGTCCGCGATACGCCAATTCGGATATTTGTTGGGAACTCTTAGATAGCTAGTTTCTTCTCATTGTACCATGGGTCGTTGGTATCGCCGAGGGATTGGAGGGCTGCAATGAGGGATTCGTACATTCAGAAGAGGGCATCGAGGAAGCCTTACCGGTGGACGATGTTCATGTCCAATGCTTGTTCGGAAATGGCCCAACGTGCCAAACGTCCCGAGGGATCGCGGAGCTTTTCTGACCAGCGTGAGCTGCAGTAGTCGGTTACCAAGGTGAACGAGGTGCTCTCGATGTACGAGCAAAATTTTCTTGGGGCCCAGAGGACCGCTAAACACTCTTTCTCGGTCACCATATATTTTTTCTCTTGTTTGGATGTGACTCAACTTGCGATTATGATCGGGTGTTCAGTTTCGCCGATTGTTTGCGTGGGGGGATGATGATTCGAATTTATTTAAATTTTATGTACATCGGACATTGTTTTGGATTATATGAATCATAGAAACACCGAAAACACAAATTACACTCACACCACGAACATCTTATAAACGGAATATTATCACAATTACATTTTTTTTAAATAAAATAACAGGAAAACTGATATCGTTCAAATTTCTAAAAAGGGTTCTTTCTGGAGTCAACTCCGATGCGAACCATGCATACTGGAGCATGGATTACGGAATCTATTTTAAATTTATTTTTTTAAATCGAACATTTGAAATTTCTTACTTCCTCAGATTCTCCATAATCCAGAATCTCCAGAATCAGCTTCATCATCTTGGAGAATTAATTCTTTATCATTTATGAGTTCATTTTCGGCCAGTGCGTCCATGATTGCGCCAAAAAATATCGAGGGCATTGCCTTCGCTGCTTTTGAAATTACTTCGCGCGGATGAAGCGCGACTATGCCTCTTTCGACAAACATGCTTTCTGTTAATTTCAAAGCTGGAGCAACATCATTCTTAAAGTCTTCGTCGTAACCAAGAGATTCCTCAACAATCACTTCACTTTGCTGGTTGACGGTTGTTGTTCCGTTTTGCAATAATAAAATTCGAAAAACGATAGTAGATCAACAGAAAACGAATTGCTCTCCACGACGGTTTCTAACAAATTGGCACAAAGGTGTTAAGACGTGTCGTTATGATCGCGCGTCGGAACAGCTCTGAAAAATAGATCAACTTGGGTCTACCGTTATATAATATCTACGGAACAGTTAAACTTGTCTCTCGCCCTATGATAAAAGATAGGAATGTTATGCATGTTTTGTACTAGCCCCAGCCTGTCCAACTAAAGAAAATACTGTGTTCTGACGAATCCCTTCGAAAAATCGTCAATAGCTCTATTTGGATCATACTTTATTCATTTTTTTATAGTATCATTTTTAATACACGGGATGTTCCTAATAATGAAATTATCTATGCTTTGTAGGAAGGGGGAGATATTTTTAAAAACTCAGAACAAAAAGGCGTAAGCGGTAGTCGAGCGTTTATTACTAAGTCCACACAGTTACACGTTTCGGTGACGACTTCAACTCGCTGTCCAACGCTCTCAATACTGCGCCTATCAATTTTTTCTCTGATAGAGCTAAATTGATGTCATTAACAAATTTATGTGCAGCGTGTAGAGCCGAGTGGTTAAATTTGAAGCCGAACTGGTTATCAGGGATTACTCTCTGAGCGGTTATATATTTATTGATAGACTGATTAATAACAATTTCCAGCAATTTACTAAAGGTTGGAGTCAAGCTAATTGGTCGATAACTGTCGGGCAGATGTTCCGGCTTACCCTCTTTATTTTATTTTATTAGAGATCATATCGATTTCTTCATATCTTAAAATAATCATATCGATTATTTATAAAGAAATTAAAACTAAAAATTAAATTTTTAGTTAATTGTGTGAGCTCAATATTTTAATTCGATTTTAAGACCGAATATAAACTTTAAATGCTCGATCAAGGGAATTCATTACTTTCTGGGAATATTATTGAATTTAGATCGTCAGCTCACGAGTTCGCTCAAGCGCAACAGTTTTTCGATGTTATTCATGACGTCAAAGTCTCTCGCTCTTGTATTAGTGTGTACATGTGCCTAGCGCTCGGCGGCACTGTTGTTATTGCGTTCTCGCTTTTTTTTACTTGTTGTATTAATCTATTTACAAAATATTACATAAGAAAAACAAGCATAAAATTTATGATCTTATTGCTCTCCAAAGGAGACTTTTAGAGACTCGGTTAACAATTCAAAAAGAAAAGAATATATACGTAACCAAAATTATTTTGTAATGAAACAATTTAAAGAGAATCACGCACTCGCAATATTATATATAAATAATAGATGTAATAAAAAAGTTTATACAACTCCTAAAGACAAAAAAAAGTACAAAAAGTAATTGGAGAAATTTTAGATAAATGAAAATAACTAATATACAGTAAGTATTACATTAGTAAAAAAATATTTGGGTTTTCATTCCGCCAGCCAAAAGTAATAAGGATTAAGACGCGACATGTCTTTGAAGTCACGCGATGGAATGATTTTAGAGTATATACTCTTGGGGTTCTCATTATGTATATTAATACTGCGGTTGAACTTCTGCCTAGCTCGGTGATAGAAGACAGGATCATTATGTTCGTCCTAAATGAGTCCCATTTTGTCCAATAGTAGAAAGTATTGCGGCTTAATAAAGCCCTTAGACATATTGTCTATCGTCTCATCAATATCATATTCGTTTAGCTTATTAATCGTATCATTCCGGATACGCGTGATGTTGGCAAAGTAATCGCGAGATAATCTTATGATAAAATTATCTATTCTTGGGGCCAAATCGTATAATATTCTATTGTTAACATAGTGTTCATACTCAGCATGCGCCGATCTATACATACCTAAGCAGGTTCTAAAGCATCTTCGTTCGAACGCACGCAGCTTTTCCATTTGGGAAGCACTAATGTTCCACATTATATTCAGTCCATACTTAAGTAGGGGTCTTATAAGTAACAAATAGCAGATGATTTTAGCCCTGCTGTTAATAAATCTGTTGTAAAACAAACAGCTGAGTGTTTTGAATCTGTTAGGTGCTTCATTTAATTGTCTTAAATAATCTAGATGGACGCTCAGATACCTAACTAGATCTTTTCTAGGTATTTCTACTGTATTATTAGCATTTGGTTGAGGAGCATGGATTTTAAAATCCTTGATTAGATTCCAATTTCGGGTGGAGAGGTAATTCTGCGATTTGCGGATCAGTATTGTTTCGCTCTTATGTTGATTTATTTTTAAGTTCCATATGCGGTACATGCCATCTACTCTCGCGACTAATTCGTTAAGTTGTTCTTGTATAACATCCACGACAGTACCTTGTTGGAGACCCTCCTTTATATCAAAGCGTAATGACAAGCGTTATTTGAGCTTATATAAATTAATTATGATATAAAATAATATAAACTAAATATAATATATAACAATATAATATAAAATAAAAAATTATATAAACGCATTATTGTGCGTTATATGAAAATGTTTGTCGGATATCATGCTGGTGATCATTTTTATCAAATGTATTGGAAAATCATATTTGTGCAACGAGAATAGAACCCCGTCGAGCCATACCGAATCAAACGCTTTCTCAATGTAAATGAGACACGGGAGACAGGTAGCCCAGTCGAAAGAACGCTACAATAGCCCAGGTGAGGCAACACCAGAGTACGAACGAGCAGGACGCGCAGGCCAACAGAAAGCGCATGCCTGTGGTAACGCAGGCTGAAAAGGACTGCGCGAACTCTACGAGAAATGGCCTTAACCTGGTCGGACCACGACAGATTCGATCGCATAATGACACCTAAATTCCGCGCACCATGGACGTACGGAATAGTGCAGTCATGGCAGTTATTGATCTGCATCGATGGTAATGCAGCCATATCAATACGACGGAGGTGACCCCCACTGCCCAACAGCATAACCTTAGTCTTAGCCGCGTTAAGCATAAGACGATTCGCGGCCGCGTACTCGGACACCACGCGAACATCCCGACCCACACCTTGAAGAGCACCCTGCAGATCACACGGCGAAGTGTGCCGGTAGATCTGGAGATCGTAAGCGAAGATCATGTGGCTGGAGAACTCCAGAACTGAAGAGATGCCATTAATGAAGAGAGAAAAAAGAACAGGGCCCAATACAGAGCGGGACTCCTAGGTTGATAGGGAGCCAATCGGACTGCTCTCCATCCTCACCCACCACAGCCTGGGTCCTACCAGCCAGATAAGAGGCAAACCTAGACAACGCGCTACCGCCGAAACCAGCCACCCGCAATCTACCCAAGAGCAGCTCATGCGAGACAGTGTCAAACGCCTTACTGAAATCGAAAAGAACGAACATCGTAACCTGCCGAGCATCAACAGCACGACAAACATCATCCCAGATCCTGAGGAGAGCCGACTGCGTGCTGGAGTTCGACCTATAAGCAGATTGCCGAGGGTCTAAGATGTCCCAGCTAGAAATTAACCAATGGTCCATGGTTGGTTCAACATTGGTTACCAATCATTGGCTAGACGTCGATTTGATAACGCGAAATAACAATGGTCCAATGTTGTCATAATTCAATGGACCAACATTGGCTCCCATTATTCGGCCAATATTGCTATTGACGGTTGTGCCAATATTGTTTTGTTTATGATGCACCAACGTTGCTCTCGACCCGAGAAAAAATTGAAGCAGAAGTTCAAACTAAAAAGAAACAATCCTTTTTTTCGAATTTTTTTGTGTTATTTATTGAAATTTTTTTATTTTAACACAAAATAAAAATAAAAACAAATATAACATAACATATAATATTTGAATAATATTTTTTATTCATCATTTATGTCGACGTTTCGCCGCTCCTCCTCCACGATCGGCTGCGCCGGCAAACCATTTGCTTATCATTGTTGTTATTTCGGATTTTGTGGTTGAGTAGCGAAGAATGAAGATATCTGAAATAATTATAATTATATTAAAATCAAAATATTTCTCAATTATTAATTGTATTTTTACCACAGATAACAGCAAATATTGCGGATACCGAAAATGATTTTTTTTTTAATTTCCCACAAGCACTGTACAGCAATTGGACTTCTTTTTTAAAAAATGTTTTGCCAATATTCGCCCACGCATTCTTTATGTTTGTTCCTTCGGGGCAGAAAGTTTCTAAATATGTACTCTGAAACAGAAAAAACTATTATCAAACAATTCCAATTTTCATAGAAATTTTTATACATGCTCGATACGTACTACATCATTTTTTAGTTGTTCGTCTTCGGAAATGTTTTAGTCGAATCCTATAAATTCGTCGTCATTTTCGAACGGTAATTCTGCACCGAGCTTGTTTCTGAGGTCTCTCACGGTGGATTTTGTTGAACAGTCCACTGGAGGTGACTCCAAGATGTTTTTCACTTGACTTCTCAAATTGTATTGAGAGCTGTTGTGGTGTCGTTTCATTTGTTTGGCTAATTCTTCAAACCCTTTATTTAAATCCTCTCTCAATTTTTGATCTGAAAGTAAAAAAATATAAAAATTTACGGATAATTATAAGAAAACGAAAAAGATACATATATAGGTGGTTGAGAGATTTGATTTCTGTGCCATCTGGATTCGGATCATTAGTAGAATTCTCGGATGAGGGATCTGCCGTGTACAAAAATATTTAAATTATCAATTACCGGTGTTGTTAAAATCGCGGAATTTTTATGTTATTAATTGCTCTTTGTTATTTGTTTTTATTTTTATGTACTTTCAATTTACTTACAAATAATTGACATTCGAGGTGAAAATGGAGTGTCGTTCACAATTATTGGCCGCAGTTTCCTTTTTTTTGACGACGAATGCGCAGGTTCCTCATCTTGTTCCTCGTCTCCTGTTAAATTGCTGGCCGAGAGAGATGTTTCTGTTAGATTATGTTTTGTACTCGGCAATTGCGCCATCTATTTAGTATTATAATGCGCATGCGTAGAACGATACATAAAGTATTACTACGCGCGAACTTTCTAGATTCCAAAAAGGGGAACTACTTTTTTTTTTTTAGGAGTCAGTCTGTACCCGTTTTTCTAGGTTTCAGTTTGCTTGTAATGGCTACACAATAAATCATTAATAAAAGAAATCACAGTGAATAATTTATTTCATCCACGGTCAATAGTTTCTAGGTTGTCTTTGCGTGATGAACGCTCTAAATGCCTTCGTGCTTTTCCGATGGATCCTGAAATAATAATAATAAGTTACTAAAATCTAATAAATATTAGCAAATCATACAGAATTAATAATACACTTATATATACCACATAAAGATAGTGTCTCTACTTCAAAATCTTCCCAATTTTTTGACGGCTCGACTGATATGATTGTTTTGTCCATCGCTCAATATATTTGTAATTTTTAGGAGGACGGTATGTACAAAATATTCCATTTTTCGTTTTCTTAATCCATGAATGAGGAACAAGATCTACTTGCTTTCTTCCTTCAGCGTCAACAAAATTTATGAATTTTACAATTGCAAAATTTAACATTTTCTCTAGTCTAAAACATAGCCATTATTTATTAAATACTTTCTTATTAGTTATTTATTAATTCTTTTCATTAATTGTTATCTTACTATCTGTACTTACTTTCTTTTGCCCATTTTCTTCAATTTTGTTGTAAATTAGTTGTTCACTCTTCACTCTTACTTTTCAATGTGTCAAATCTCAAAAAGATGAATATCGACAACATCAATCTTCATTTCGATCTATCGATTCATCAGCTTGCAGATACCCTGCATGAACGTAACGAAAATCCAACTGGTAAAATTGCTGGAACCGTTGGTAAAGAAGTTTTAATAAGTTGCGTCAAAATAGGAGGCTTCACGATTACGACAAATTCTCCGAATAATATTATAATGACGAAAAAGCGTAAAATCATGAAAATTGAAAAAATTGTATTGCCAGGTGATAACGATTGTTCAAAAAGTAATATCATTTTCATAGGAAAAAAGTTTAATGATGTGCGTAATGCATTTCATTACCCTTATTCATCTATTGAATTAGGAATATTCAAAACTGGTTCTGAAAAGAGAGTTTCAGTTCGGTGTTCCGCGTTGAAGTTCGAATGCAAATGCATACGGACGAATATTAAATGTAAAAATATAGTGTTTACTATGCTTCATAGTTAGCCCATTAACGACCAAACTCGCTGATTCTGTACTATGTTTTCGGCCGCTGAATTCATATGTATAACGGCGAAAAAAATAAATCACAAGTATGGTTCCTTATGTTTTGGGGTATGCTGAACCAGAATCCGGTTACAAAATTCGAAAATATTCACTAGGAGAAAAGTTATGACAGTTTTTGTACACAAAAGTGTCGACAAATTTTTCATCTTCAAATTTTATCATTTTTTTTCGTACATAAACCGGGCCAATATCCGGAATTTTCTTCAACCATCGGTGTACAAAAAGTGAATAATAAATTTTTCTAGTCATGATTTTTTTCTCGAATATGGCGGATAAAATGCCAAATTCTTTCAAAAACGTTCATCATCATTATCGTTTTTTTCTCAACAAGTATAAGGTTTGGTAAGAAGTTCACAAGAACAAAAATGTTTTAGAATTACTCGGAGGACATCCTCAAATATTTTCAGAATTTTTAGACACAATTTTACAAAAAATTTTTGAGAATTTCGATTTTTTATTGTTGGAAAAATTAATGGAAAAATAATTGGTATACAGTACTGTATACCAAGCCTGAGCCTTAGTTATCATCCCAGCCTTTAAACAAGGTTGGGCCAACGCGAGCATGTAGACTTGGGCCAAGCTTGAGAAGAATTGGCGCAGGCTTGAGCCAATGCTGGGCCTATCGTCATTTCCTACATGGGCGTTTATTAGAAATTTTGTTCTGGACATCTAAATTACTTTGTTCACATTGAATTTTATGTTTTTTACTTAATGCACGCCATTTTTTACTCGATAATAAGAAGTTGACGTTAAATTGATGGTTTTCGACTTCGAAAAATTCACCAATATAAGAAAAATAATTTCATTGACGATGACTCATCAATCACAATATAAAAAAAATTTCAAACTCAACAATGCTCCAAACAACACTGATTTTTTGAACACTTTTTAAGTTAGCACTATCCGTAAAGAAATTTCAAAAACAATAAATTTCAAGAAAAAAGTTTATTTTATGATACACAGAGACGAAGCAAGTCGTAACTTGAGCTTCAACTAGTGACAAATATGTCAACCTTATATTCACTGTCTCAATTCAAAAGTGCTAATAATAAATAATAATAATGGTAATAATAATACCAGTAACAATTTTCAATCTCGATTGTTTCATAAAACTATTTTTTTTTAATTTAATAAGTAACATTTATTTAGTTTAGGTAACATAGGTCGACCCCAACCTTGGACCAGCATCCGAGCCTCGGCTGTTCAAGGCTGGTCCAAGCTAGAGCCAACATAAAAAAAAGTTGAGACTCGGCTGTTCAAGGCCGACCCAAGTCTGGGCCAGCATCGAACTGCCGAGGCTCAGTTGCCCAAGGTTGGCCAAGGCTTGGTCATATCGTTCAAGACTGGGAGTTCCTACATGGGATTACACGCTAGTACTGGAGTGCGTGTGCAGTTTTTCATTTGACGTGGTTGTTGATAACGTGTAGTTGCTCTTTCTCACTACTATTTTTGTTACTACTGTGTCGTTCTTGCTCTATATCTTGAGTGATCGTTCAGAAATCAAACTCTGAGTCTCGGAGCTTGTGCGTGCAACGAACCATTCTGTTCAGACAATCATCGTAAACGCATGCATTTGGATCAGCCCTGCAATCTCGCTCTTTGCTCAATTAATTAATTAAATTTACTACTTAATATATATCTTTATTATTAATCATCCACGCAATGAAATTGATCATAAGCAATATTGATTTTCTATAAGCAACATCGGAATCACTAATTATTTACTAATCAGTCACCAATTCTTACACTCCTTATTTTCTCTATCATTCCTAATCTAGTTTCTATTAATTCCTACTGTTTTTATAAGACCGTGTTGCACGTTAACGATATAAACGAAGTCTTCGTCTCAGTCCAATCTTCCCAGCTTTCCTACACCATTATCGTTAAATATGAAAAACAAAAAGGCAGTTCAAGGTTGAGAAAATAGTTTCATCGCCAATACAGATACATCGTTAGAAATTCATTATCATCCAGTCACATCCCGAGTCAAAAAATAAGACTAATTTATACTTTAATAACGTAAGGTAAGTTAGTGTTTTTCGTTGATAATTCTTATAAATTTAAAATTTTAAGTCTTAGTTAGTCACCAAAACTGGATTCAAAAGACGAAATGAAGATGAAGATCAACTTGATATTGTGTTTTAAACTTGGTTATATGCAAGTTGAAAAGTGTTATGATAGAAGAAACGTACAATTCAGAAATTGTTATTGAACGGCAGAAAAGTCTAAAGCAAGTTCATATAAAGATTTTGAAATTGACTCATGCCATGAACATTTTGTGAAACATAATTTATAAGCAGAGTGATTATTGAATGATAATTTAGTTATGTAGGTACATATTGCTCTCAGTTAGTATTTAAATATATTCATATAAATAGTGAATTTCAATCTGAAACAACATTATTACCTCCATAATTATGAAAAATCATACACACTGTTTATACAATCGCATGCAAATTTCAAATGAAAGTAATATAAAAAATATTACGTTGTAATTAAATAATCATCCTGATTAAAAATTACATTTTACAATAAATTCATAAAATCAATTAATTTTCAAACAAATTCATTTCGACTTTCTCTCGTATTACCCAAGTAACATATCAATAGATTTAATTTTCGAACATGAAAAAAAAAATTTTGATACTCGGGATTGAACCCAGTTCTTAGGCGCTCTCGAGTCTACCCAGTGGCGTAAACGAAAAACGACACGTTTGGCTTATTCAAAATTTCAAATTGCTATAAAAACCGAACCAGTGGTCGTACATAAATTTTGAAAAAAGCAATTCAATTGTTACGATTTGAGCTTTCATGCTGAGGTGACGAAAATATAAAAAAATATTATTATTTAATCGATAAGCAACAAAATAGTGTTAGTAAAAACTGTTTTCTGCAATTTTTCATTTTAAACGATTGTTTTTGTTATTATTAAATAATTCCCTGATACGGCGTTCAGAAACACACAGCTGTGTGAAATTTCAGCGTAATCGGTTAATCCGTTCAGGAGTTATGATCGATTAAATTTTTTCGCTTTTAAGGGTCGTAACTCGTGAACGGGGTGACATACGAGAACGGGGTTAGGCTCATTTTATTCGCCATTCGAAGCACTTTCGAACGACTTACATCACATTATAAGTTAATGAGCCAGAAAAAAGATAAGGGTGAAAATACAGTTTTATTGATTTTACACCTTTTCAGTAAAACACCTGTAATTTGGCTAAATCGATTCAAAATTAAACGTAATTAGGCTCATTTTTCTCGTGATAAAATTGCCTCGAAAACGATTTTTTGGAATTTTGATATCTCTCATGTTTCACGAGATATAGCCAAATCGTCGGGTGTCCCACTTGTTTTTCTCACTACTGTATTTCTCAAAAACTAAGCGTACATTAAAAAAATAATTCTTCTTCCATTCGTATGAATTGAATAGTCAGAAATATTCTGCTCTTGTCGATCGTTTTCTTTAAATTATTGATGGTAAATGTGATCGCCAGCCAACAAACTCATGTCAATGAATTGAAAACCATTTTGCCATTATATAAAATTTGACCGTTACAAATTTTTCATTTATGAATAATGTAAATTTGTATCATTTACATGAATGCATTTGCTTAAAAAATTTTATAGTAGGACCAGTAAAAAATATAAACACACCTTGCTTTTCGATAGATATGAATGATATTAATTAGGGTGTCCCTTAATTTGGTGATTTTTTATTTCGTTTGATTTCCACCAAAAATCTTGTTCATATTATAGAAAAAAAAATTATATAAAATTTGAGCGTTGTCCGATGACATTAACACGTGCCACCGAGCGATCAAACTTTTAAACGTAAATAACATTGCCTTTTTCTGGTTTTTTACTGTTTTAATTATTTTTCACGTGAGACGGTAAAAATAAAATATTAAGTAGCATCTATTAATAGTTCATAGTCTCTCTTCAGGGGTGAATAGAAAGTTTTCATGAGGAATATAAAAATTTTTGGTTTTCAATGTGTTTATTGAAATTGTGAAAATGATGAAATTAAAGAATTATGATTTACGGTTTATATGATTTTATTATTTTTTCTTTATCCATAATAAGGACTGGTAATTGATAAAGTATATAAGTAGATGGCGCATGAGTTCAACGCAACGGTGAAATCTCAACATTATCAATTACCCTTTAATTTCATCAATTAATAATTACAATACACGAGTTTCAAAACCAAACTTTTTGATATTCCCTTTAAAAGAAACTATGAACTATCAATAGATGCTATTTAATATCTTATTTTAACCATTTCACATGGAAAAAAATTAAAACAGGAAAAACATTTACATTCAAAAGTTTGATCGTTTGGTGGCACGTATTAATGCCATCGGACAATGTTCAGATTTCATATAATTTATTTTCAGTATAACATGAACAAGATTTTTTGGTGGAAATTAAACGAAATAAAAAATCACCAAATTAACAGACACCGTAATATGTAGGTTAATATTTTTAACTCAGCTATTTAATTTCCAGTATATTTTATAATTTTTCCAAATTTAAATAGTTCAAAACTTGAAAAATTTTCAACTTTTTCAAATTAAACAAGTCGAAAGAGACAGTTACACGTATTACAAGTCAATGATGATAAAATCAAAATTAGGCGTATTTCTACTCAAATAAAGAGTTGGAAGTACAACTCAAATACTGCTTGAAGATACTAAAGATAAAGTTGAGTGTAACAAAATAATTGTTAAATCAACCAATAAATTTTTCATTCGATTGAACAAAATATTCTCATGGCAGTTTGGGATTGCATATTCAATTGGTTCAACAAAATTTCTTTCTTAGTGTATGATGGTTATTAGCAAAGTTACAGTCACTTTTTCAAAAAAGTTCTCAAAAGAAACTATCATTACTGGTTCAAAAAATAATGCAAAGATGGAAAAATTAAAAAATCAAGTTACTTAAAATCTATCAATTCTACTAAAAATATTATAGATATCTTTTTTGTAGAACTTGAAAGAACATCAATTTCGACGTTAATTACGATTCTTTTTTCGTCGATGGTTCTCGAGATATTCGCAAAAAAAAACGTTTTCAGAGGATGAACCGTGAATTTCTACCTCAAATCATTCAGAGGATTTTTTTGTATGCCTAATAACTGCCATTGTGCGAGAGGGCAGCTTTAAAGTTGTAGCTCTTTTTATTAGGATAGAACAAAAATTATAAGATTCACAGATATTGATTAGGTATAACTTGATTTTCAACTTCAATCTTTTCTACTAACTTGTTTCAACTAATTTATATTATCGAACAATCATATAAGTCGTGAATTTCAGAATTAATCGAGTTCCATCAATTCATTTTTTTTAACATATTAAATTAACTATGTTAAATAACAAAATTATTGAGTTTTCTTCAAGATCGAACATATTTTTGTAGAAATGAAAAGATTGAAAGTATCATGTGCGATAGGAAAATAAAAATAGAATTATCAACATTATTTCAATTATTTTTATTAGTGAAAATCAAGCAAGTTTCTACAATCAGATGAAAATTTTCAAACATTTGTCCCGAACACAAAATTTTTCCATTCTTCGGTCTTTTTTTAAACAGAAAACGACGCGAAATTATTTAGTCTTCAGCGGAACGGAGATAATGTGAATGAGAAAATAGCTTGGCTCTTTTCGGTACGAAAAGAGCGCGAGGAGAAGAAAAGGGGAAACGGAAAATAGTCGAGAGGACGATCGAGGGGTTGAGAGCGTGGAGGGGGTGGCCGCTCGAGCGGCTCGACACGCTTCGCGTATAAAACCCCTTCGGGGTGGGGATGAGCGGTGGGAAAGCGGGAAAGTGGGAAAGCTGCCGACCACCAGCAGAACCACCCCGCAGTTTCAATCCGGCCTCGCAAGCCGCGCAACCCGGCCAGCCACTCGCTACCGTGCTATCGTCATTACACTCTCTCATTTTTGTTTTCGAATCTCTCTCCCTCTCTCTCTCTCATTTTTTCTCTCCAAGCAGACCTGGAAATGAATCCGCGGGGATTTTACGTAAGAGGGTAAAAATACACCTCGAAGAGAGAACTCCCAGGTGTTTATCGAGTTTGATTCGGTGATTCGCGAGTGGGCGGGGGTTCTCGATGTGTCAAAGAACGAGAAAGAGAGAGAAAGAGAGAACACTTGAATATAGATCGAGACTAATCCGAGAAATAAATCTTCATTTCTTGCGTTAAATAATAAAAATAGTGCGGTGACTCGAGCGATGTAATAGGTGGCGAGTTTTTCTCGCGAATTTGTCACCACGTGGGTGATTTCGAAAAAATTTCAGTGACGTACGAATGAAATTGACGACTGACGGAGTGAGGAAAGAATTGGAAAATGGAAAACGGGATTACGGAGAGTTTTCGCGTGAAAAAAAATCGCACGTTGCATCGGGAATTGCATTAGTCGACGCATCTCGGGATAGTGTCGGCCTGTTTACGGCAAAGTGGATCCGAAACTCGCGTGTCTTCCCCTCGTTTAACGCGATTTGCCAGGAAGCTGTGCAAACGCGTAACGATCCAGTGAAAATTTACCATTTTTCTCCTCTCGAGACTGCGAAACTTCGACACTAATGCCGTTCCGCTCCTTCGATACACAGTGTTTTCGAAAAATTTCGAGAATTCGATCGGAGTGAAAGTGAAAATTTGCAGTGGGAAATTTTGGTGGAAAATTGTGCCCGCGGAAAATTGGCGATTTTCGAGAAAACTTGGAGAAGTGCTATCGAAGATGGGTGTAATTGGGCGAGAAAAAGAGATTGATAGTGCCGAGGGGGTCCGACGGGATAAAAAAAAAAGTGCTAAACCAGACTCGCTTTGGGAATCGACGCACCTGCGAACTCGCCAGGTGAGAATAACCAGAGGAGAAAAAACGCGAGCCTACCCGAGTCGTTTGTAGTTCATTGATTTCGACCCTGCTGAATAATAAAATCTCTTGCGTAATAAAATATCTGCCATATAGTCATCGAAATGATTTGAAAATAAATCAATTGGCTCCCTACACCAAACGCAAAAATTGAGAGGACCTTTTTGGTGAAAAATTTTCACAAATTTTCACATTCAATTTTTTTTCCCGCAAACCCTACACATCAGATTTTACTGAATCCAATGTTTAGTTTATTCAATAATTTTATGATATATATGTAACCAAATACATATTTCGTTGTCAAAATAACTCTACCAAAAATATCTACTCGACTAAATATATAGTTAATTAATTTCCTTAATTTGGTTGATTCAACTATTGAGATAGTTACTTAGACTAATTTTGGATTTCGTATTATGACCAATATATTCAGTTACTAGGAAGAAATCTTTTGTTGACTTGAAAATTCGTTTGTTGAACCAAATAAGTAAAATTCAACTAATTCATATTTAGTGATTACTCAGTGTATCACGACACAATAAAAACTCAATAATTTTGTTGTTTAACATGGTTAATATAAAATGTTAAAAAAAATGAATTGATGGAACTCGATTAATTCTGAAATTCACGACTTATATGATTGTTCGATAATATAAATTAGTTGAAACAAGTTAGTAGAAAAGATTGAAGTTGAAAATCAAGTTATACCTAATCAATATCTGTGAATCTTATAATTTTTGTTCTATCCTAATAAAAAGAGCTACAACTTTAAAGCTGCCCTCTCGCACAATGGCAGTTATTAGGCATACAAAAAAATCCTCTGAATGATTTGAGGTAGAAATTCACGGTTCATCCTCTGAAAACGTTTTTTTTTGCGAATATCTCGAGAACCATCGACGAAAAAAGAATCGTAATTAACGTCGAAATTGATGTTCTTTCAAGTTCTACAAAAAAGATATCTATAATATTTTTAGTAGAATTGATAGATTTTAAGTAACTTGATTTTTTAATTTTTCCATCTTTGCATTATTTTTTGAACCAGTAATGATAGTTTCTTTTGAGAACTTTTTTGAAAAAGTGACTGTAACTTTGCTAATAACCATCATACACTAAGAAAAAAATTTTGTTGAACCAATTGAATATGCAATCCCAAACTGCCATGAGAATATTTTGTTCAATCGAATGAAAAATTTATTGGTTGATTTAACAATTATTTTGTTACACTCAACGATTATTGCATCAAACTGCCGAAATATCATCTTGGCAATATATGAATGCATATTTAATTTATTCAACGATATTTTTTTAGAGTGTATCGTCTTCTTCGTGGCGGCAATTTAGAGCTTGATTTTTCTACTTTAAATCTGTATTTTTAGAAATTTTTTCCAATGGTTAAATTGGTCAATTTTAAGAAAAGCTGGCTACTGTCATTGTGTAAACGAACATATGTTCATTGATCCACGAATTCTGCAATTGAAAAAACATCTAATTTTTCGAAAAATCACTCGTAAACTCTGTTTTTTACGAATAATTTGTTATTTTGTAACTGTCGCAACGATGATTTTTAAGGAAAATAAAGCTATTCAAATAGGAACATGCAATTTATTCACGATTACCATATTGTCACGTTAGTGCATGTTGAAATGCTATTAATAATTAATGAGTCATATTCTATCGTAAATCAATTACCAATCAACGAATAATTAATTTATTTCTCAGTGTCGATAATTTTGCAGTCGTGATTTTCGTTATAAGTAAGTTTGTATCGTAATTTCTGGAAGTGTTAATCGACTGAATTCAAAATCGAATTTTATTTCTTCAATGAAAAATACGAATAACTAATGAAAAACTAATCTCTAGAACAGAATTCAAACATTTTCAGTGACTGAACTGTCACTGTCATGCGAGTTGTCATCGTCGATATTGTACGACAATAACGAAAATTGATATAAAAAATACTGAATGTATGGTTTTGAAATAGAATCCATTTGAAGAAATAGATACTTATTCAAGGTAAATGGATCAGTCATTAACAATGGCTTAATTTTTGACCTCTTTACGTTTTTCAAATTTAACGTTACGTATGATGTAAATTTCCATGGCAATATTTATTAATAAAAAAATTTAACTCAAAACAATTGTATTCTAAATTAATTGCAGCTAAAAACTTTTTTCATGACTATTGCATAATAAAGAACAGCTGGAAAAAAATAAAATGTCACAATCATTGATTCAGAACATCGGTTAAAAGCATGTATAGGTCACTTCAGTGAAAATATTATAAATACAAAGAGTATCCTATAATCTCATGCTCTGGTTGTTGAACTAATTTCTATTTAAATGAATAATAATTGTTCGTTTAATTATTATTAGCAATCAAAATGTCACAAAAATACGTTACCAATTTTTTTATTCATTTTGTATCAAGCTCAAAATATAAATTTACAGGATGATAGATACATTCATTACACTGTTTCTCAATTATTTTATTTATTTGATTGAAAGAATGTCCCCCAATCGAATCAAATAAAGATTTTTTGCCTCTACATCTGTATAAACTCTACATGTAATGTAATTGTCATACTTGGGTTTATTTCTAACTTCATCTTCATGCATTCATATTGACCAGCTTCCTAAGCGAATCATTTGATTTCAGTGTAAATCGTGAAAGTCTCGGAAGTAAATTTTCTCTTTTTATTCAGCGAATTGAATTTTTTGCCAGAATACAGGGTTGTGTGAAATACGAGAGATAGGTTGAAGTTTTCTGCGAATGCAAAAATAGAGATGCGAATCCCGTTTCGATCGGAGGCCGCTATCGTATATGTATACAGGGTGTCCTGGAATTATCGAACAGCATTAAAATTCGAGTGTATAGCTCATGAAAATTTGAGATGAGAAAGTTTCTCGTGTTACGTAATACGACACACAGTTTTTGAATTACACGCATCCTTTTTCGTCAGCTAATCGAATTCATCGGTTCATTAAAACGTCAAAACCTTCGACTTTAAATTGAGTTACAAATTAAAATTAACAATCGATTTTTCTTAACATTTTATTGTTAAGAATATAAAAATTTTTAAAAAGTAAGAAAAATGAAGTGAAAACAAGGTGAAGATTATTCAGGATGTGGTCTAGTGCAATCTTATCAATCGAGAATCACTTTTGATTGGCTAACGAAGCGTTAAAATAATTCATAAACGGTGAAAGCAAGAATAGGAAGAGGAATTACGCTCGAATTCTCATAAGCCACCTCTTGTTCACGGAACAAACGATCGTTCGACAGCACCCTCTATACACTCCTTTATTCCGCGAATTTTTGCAACCCGCTTGCCTCGAATAATATTGATTTTCCGCACACATACAACTTTATCGTTTTGTATTCGTCACCTGACGCAATTAATCCCGCCGGTAACCGAAATACGAGTTGGGATGGGAATTGTAATGTGACGTTTGATATGACAATCGTCAATTAGAATAATCGCTTCAATGCACTATAAAGAGAAACGAATTTTATTTTCCATTTTCATCGAGAATTCGTTTACTTTTTGAGGTCGAAGTTAAAATCGAACTGATTTTCTTCATCGGCTGTGATATGAAATAGTTTATGATTCAGGGTTTGTTGACTGAAATAAATAGTAATATTAAGAATAACAAAAACGCAATAATAGCAATTGATATTTATAACTTATAACAATCTTATAAATTTTGCCTTCAATGAAAATAAAACAACAAAATTTGTTGAACACATTTAATATTTATTTCCATACATTAAAATAAATATTTAAAGTAGATATCTCTGTACAAAATTTTTTGAATAAAAGAAACCAATTTGATTTTGAATGATATTTCTTTGTTCCAAGCCATAATTTATTTTATCAAACAGAATATTTCATTTTATGTTTTTAAACAAAATTGAAACGAATTTTCATTTACTGTATAGTTTAAATGCCAATTCATCGATATGAAAATTTCAAATTTCTATTTAATAAAATATAACGCAAGAAAATGCTTCATGGCTTTTCTCTCGATGACAAACGATGAAATCTCTCTGCGTTGGTAAAATTTTTTCAAAAATTTCCTTTGAAATATTCCTCTTGTTCGAGGTAAGAGATAAAAAAATGTTTGCTACGGATTTATGTAGGAAATGTCCGCTCGCTTGTACGCGACGCGTTTTAATGCAACTTTGATGACGGCTCTATACGTCCGCGATCTCTACAAACGAACACACGCAAGATTGCCGTACATACGCGTGACATGAGCATCGAAAATTCTATTTATTGCACGCTTCTGGATGGCGAAGAGGTACCGAACCTCCGGGACTCTCGAAAATCAGGTTACAGCCATTTTTCACGTGAATTTTTACGATTCGGTCGGTGTGCGGTTTTCTATTATTGATGACTCACAGATATCCCGGCCGCGACACTTGAGAATTATTCAGATGTTTCGTTTCGAAGGGTACCTTCGTGTAGTTGTCAGGTCCAAAAATTTTATACCTTGTCTTTGGGAAGTTGGTAGAAGATTTCAAATCATTTTCGACTTTTCAAGATTATCTTCACTATGAAAGTACTTTACTAGAATGAAATTCTATCATTTCATTTTTTTTTTTTCAAATTCTTTATTATTAATATTTTAACCGAAAATTTTCAAGAAACTCAGTAGGTTTTTCTCTTCATCTTTTTAATTTGAATATTTGCTCGAAAAACTGAAAATTTTAACTTAGATTAATGAAATTTCGATGAAAAAATGAATCAAATCAATCGTTTTGACGAATACTTTATTTATGAATTATATCTACTTCTTTTTACCTAGCACCAAATAACTTGTATCCATACCAAGGCCACCGAGGAATATAACAATGATTCTTAATAAAAAATTACGACGATGTACTGATGCACCAGATCGTTTTCGAGTTTTCTATAAAGATTTTTAGAAAATAAACAACAATTGACAATTTATATCGGAATCCCCAGTATGGCTTTTAATATTAAATTTTACATCACTAGTCAATTTCACTTCTTTCAATGTAAATCTGCTATTGAAAAAAATGTGTATATATGTCACCAAAACAAGTTATAAAATTTTTGATTCTTAAATACCATTAATTCTTGGAAATTTAAAATTCGTCAGAAAAATGTTAATTTTAAAATTGGCTGTTATCAATTTTTCATCGTTATTACAAGATTCGATGAGGACAAGGAGAAAGAAAAATAGTAATACTTGTCATTTTACATAGTAACAAATATGAAATTTGTTAAGAAAATTGAGAGGAACACGATGGTTCAAACAGATTTAAAATAAAGAAAGTGAAACATACGTTTGTCTTATTTTTTCGCGCTCTATCGGATAGAGTCTATCCGATGCACCTTTTTAAACATCTTGTATAGAAATGTACCTACGTCAGTACAAATTTACACAAAATAGTATATTTTGTATATTAAGAGATTAAGTGGGTTTCAAAATTGAAAAATATCGATTTTTTTTGCTCATCTTCTAAATCAATATGTCTAAAACATTCTCTTACAATTTAAAAACGATATGAGTAATATTGTAAGAAAGATAAGTTTCTAAGGGTAATCTGAGAAACTACATTTATGAAATCGGTAGTCACGATTTTTCGAAAACTTATGAACCGACCTTTTTCAAATTTTGCACACTTCTTCAAAATAACATTATCTCGTGCTTTAACGAAGGCTTTTTTTTCTATTTTAAGTGATTTTTCAAGGCCATGAAAGGGTTTTTTTGTTCTCAACGCTGCCAAAAATGCAATTTTTGTTTTTTTTCCTTCGTCCAAGCACAGGCTTTAAGTATCTACTAACAGAAAATTGTTGGTTATTGCATTTTGGATGAATCTGTCATGAGTCATCATGACAACGTTGAGAGAACTTTTTTTTGAAGGGTCACAGGTAATTTTCAATAATTTTCGATGAAAATTTCACAAATTACTAACAAAATATATATCTTTTATATGGTGAACTGATGAAATAAAATATTTTGTTGGTTGAATAAAAAAAAATCGTAAAAATGTACGTTTTTTAAGCCTTTGAAACCCACCTAAACCCTTAAGACCGTTTAGGATTGAAATCACCTTACACCCGTGATACACACGATACTTATTCTCTTACTACGTCTAAACGGGACTCTTCGTACCTGTTCTTGATGACTTGCAATCACAGGTTTAGTTCGTTGGTATTATTTGTGACCGCTAGGTTACTGAAGTACACTGAAAGGGGCGTAAAGTAAGAGTTGGCGAGCTCAAAAGTAACAGCGGGCAAAATCCCTAGTAGAAATGAATCAAGTTTCACTTGATTAAGTCTAGAAAGTGACCAGCAATCAAATCTAGTAACTAGGCAGTAAGCATATCCAGTAACATAATCACAATTACAATTATCACAATCATAATAACACCAATTATTGTAATAAATAACACTAAGTTTTACTTGATTAAGTCTAGAAACTGGCCAGCAATCAAATCTAGTAACTAGGCAGTAAACATATCCAGTAACATAATCACAATCACAATTATTACAATTATCACAATTACAATAACACAATCACAATTTTGATAACCTGAAAGCTGTCAGCTTTATTCAAAGTCGCCATGTTTTTCTTGATATCTAGTAAAACTAGCCAGTTAATTGCTAAAAACTCGATTTCATTTCTACTAAGGATGTGAAATTTCACGCAACCCAAATAGGTACGAGAAGTCAAGTTTTTGAGGTAGTTGGCAAACAAAAATTTTATAAGTGAACGAGACTCAAATCCACAAATCCATAATTATTCATAATTGTCCATAAATTCGTGGATTCGAATCTCATCGAACAAAATTTTGTTTCAGTCTCTGCTACTATTTGTTAAAATGTTTGTAATAAAATACCATAGTATTTCCAACTGTCATTATTAGTACTTAGGTTGTTGATTTATTTTCAATAGTTTAGCCACTATTCACTAATTAAAAAAAGTAATTTTACTGAAAATTTAAGTGTACACGAACCAAAATTACCCACACCGAACAGAATTCGTCTATCGACGTTCGCCTGATTCATTATCACCGAGCCACATTGGCGTAATCAAATCGCCAACGCGCGCGCGAGAAAATCGATCGATCTTTCGCAACGTGAGCGCGACCGCGGCGGTTAAATGTTCAATGGGGTAACAACGGGGAATCGATATGACCGCAGTCTCCCCGTTTCTGCTAATCCCCCCCCCCCTCCTCCCGTTTCGTCGTAGAACGCGCATCGAGTTCCAATATTTTCGAAATCGATGACGCGGCGGTGAAATTAACGTCACTCGTTAGTAGACGCGTCTCGTGATTACCCGCGTTGATCCGCCACTGCGATTTTTCTACGTACGGCCACCTCGTCAGCCAACACGAGAATTCGACAGTGTACACGCGAATCTCTGGAATTTTCAATCTGCGAGCTGTAGCGGTTTATTGCACAAATTCCCGGTCTTTGTTACCTGCAAAAAAGAAGAATCTTCTATAGTTCCAAAAATATACTTATGCACACCATTAAAATGAATGTGTAATATGTTAAAAAAAATTGATTGTTAAAAGTTTTATGTCAAACCATGAACATTCTTAACTGTAAAATCAACAGAATCGAATATGTTAGCCTACAACTCATTATAAACAACATATTTCAGTTGTTGAATTTCGAAAAGTTACATATTTCTTAGTTAAAATTACCATGTTTGCCAATTATTTGAATTCAACATCGTTTTTTGTTAGAAGAATGTAAGAAGAGATGTTAAAAAAGATTGACAGCATATAAAGATTGTTATTTTTTTAATTCAACGTTATAATGTGTTAAAACAACATCAAAGACTGTACTTAAAACGACATTGTAATAATGTCAAAGTAATTAAAAAAATTTGACATATAATATGTTTTATATTTTTACACATTGCTTTATGTTGTATTAACACCAAAAATTATTGTGAATTTTCTGGGGCAAGCGAAATATATTAAATTTAACATATTCGTTTTTACCGTGCAGTAGGGTATTTAATACTTTGGTAATTTTGAAAAAAATGACCAAAGATAAAAAAGTATACTACTCCAAAAAATTAAATGGAAACTCGTCATTTTTGAACTCCGATATCTTAATTAAAAATGATTGAAACGAATTGGACAGCTGATCATTCAAAATAGGACGATTTACATCTTTAAACATTCACTTGATCTTTAAATTTGATCATTTTTAGCTGAGTTATAGTCGTTTAAAAATGATAACTGTCTCATAAATTATTTTGAGGATAATATGAATAATATATTTCTATTAAAAAAAATGATTAAGAGAAAATTTTATTCATTTCTGATAACAATAAGATGTATCATCGCTTTAAAAAAAATTCACATTTGTGAATTTGATACTCACTTTTTCAACAAGATACAATGAAAACTCAATAATTTTGTTGTTTAACATAGTTAATATAAAATGTTAAAAAAAATGAATTGCGATGGAATTCGATTAATTCTGAAATTTACGACTTATATGATTGTTCGATAATATAAATTAGTTGAAACAAGTTAGTAGAAAAAATTGAAGTTGAAAATTAAGCTATAACCAATCTCTATGAATCTTATAATTTTTGTTCTGTCTTAATTTAATTAACATATATGTTTATTCATTCGAAAAGTAATATACTGAAAGGATAAAAATGTTGGTAATAAATGGCAGCTAAAAAATTGAGCCGAATTTTTAGAAAAATATTGCTCACCCACCTGTGGATATAAAAAATTAAAATTTTAACTCAAACGTAACGAGTACGGTATCGGTGAGTTTTCAACGTTGCGAGAAAGAAACGTCCATAAAACTCTTCTAAATTAAAAATTACTAGTTACATGGAACATCCCACGAAAATGTGTTTGGGCTCCCTCGTTGCTTCAACGGACGCGCGTGAATTACGAAAATATAAAGCCGCTCAATAACCGTTAAGACCATGTGGTATTCTCGTTTCGGAGAGTTGTGGTTTTGGTCGATTTTTGGAAGAAGAATTTCTCTTTTATTTTTATGATGCCTCTAATATAAATGTCGACGAAGGATGAAATCTCTCTCTCTCTTTCTCTCTCTTTTGTCCTTCTCTCGAGGAGAACAAATTCATTTACGAGATATCCGCCGCAGTGAGGACTGCATTGGCAAAATTTTTTGAGAACGGATTGCCCCGACGTACAAATTTTCAATATCCACCTCGTAATGTGGACAATGCTGGTGAAAAATTCAATTTTGAAATATTAGTTTATGTAATTTATGTAAGCTGGAAAGCTTTCCAATTATGTTTGGCTCATAAGACTTCACTATTCGTTTCGGAAACTATCTTGGGCAGTTCTACCTTTTGAGGGCACTCAAATTTGATGACGGATTCTTATAGATTTTTTTTTATTTTTTCATACTTATGCTTATAGAATATTATAGACTTGTATACAGTTTATTCTCAGAGATTGTCGAGTCGGGATTCGAATGAAAGTTTGCGTTTTGATAATCTTTAAATATTTATCATTCTTAAGTCATTTTTTTATACAATAAATAACTTTTAAAGAATTTCATTTTTCATGGATTTTTATATTAATATTTTTATATAGGAAAGTGTTTTTTTCACCAAAATGTTTACCTTGTTCAACTTTGCAACGAATATTTCAAGCATTTTCTCGATACTAGCTCCTGTTTCGAAATAATTTTAATTCTTCATTCATTTGTACACATTTTACTGATATGCTTTGGTTTATAATATTATTTTCTTCAACAATTACTACCCTATGAGTGCTATAACTAATCCAGATAAATGTGTATTTTGATTAATGATGAAATATAATTGATCATATAATATAATTATTACTTTTTAACAACTTATTAATTAGTTAATTATCGTTATAGTAATATGATAATAGAATAGTAATAATGATATTAATTATATTAATATTATTATCATTCTGTATTAATAATAGCAACCTTATAGTTATCAATATTTCAATTTCACGTGAACTAATTTAGAAAATTTGTTTCATTTCAGGAACCGATACTAGATGGAACAGTCAACGCGGCCAAATGAATCTACGGAAGAAAACGTCGCGATTCACGATGGACAGTAATGAAGACACCAACCAATCGAGTCCAGTAAAGTCTCGAGGATGAGATCTGTAAACGGGTGAGAGAGCGATACTTGACTATCCACATGTCGATATCGCTCCCCGGAGAGGCTACGAGTAAAAATATGACGGAAAAAAACAAGACGATGCTACCGGAAGAGACAAACTCCACCGAGCTACCAGTGAGAATCGAGAGCATTCTGCTGGACACTGGGCTGGTGAACGTGAGCGTAGAGGTCTTCGAGGACGACGAGAAGAGTCTTGAAGACGCTCTTCTGCTGGTTGCCAAGGCAACCATCATGGGATTCATCATCCTCTGCGCTCTCTTCGGCAACCTCCTAGTGATAGTCTCGGTGATGCGTCATCGGAAGCTCCGGGTGATCACGAATTACTTCGTCGTGTCACTGGCGCTCGCCGACATGCTGGTAGCCATATTCGCGATGACCTTCAACGCCTCGGTCGAGCTGACGGGTACCTGGCTCTTCGGCTACTTCATGTGCGACGTCTGGAACTCCCTCGACGTCTTCTTCAGCACGGTCTCGATTCTACACCTCTGCTGCATCAGTGTGGATCGCTACTACGCGATAGTCCAGCCCCTCGACTACCCTCTCATCATGACCAACCTGAGACTGGGCACCATGCTAAGCGTCGTCTGGTGCTCCCCGACGGTCATGAGCTTCCTGCCGATCTTCGCCGGCTGGTACACCACCAACGAGCACCTCGAGTTTCGCAAGAAGTACCCGGACGTGTGCACCTTTCAAGTGAACAAACTATACGCGGTGATCAGTTCCAGCGTGAGTTTCTGGGTGCCGGGTATTATCATGATCGCAATGTACTACAAAATCTACCAAGAGGCGGATAGACAGGAGAGAATGCTGTACAGGTGAGCTTCTTTCCTTTATCTCGCCAAATTTCAACGTAAGAATTTGGTGAACGCGAAGATTTTGTTTTCGTGATGTCACGAGATCGAAAAACGAGGGGATATTGCATTTGGGAATGTTTCGATAATTGGAAAGATTTCATGGGGCCCTGATCGTGGTTATAGGGTGATTTCTTGCCGACGTGGCCAATAAGAACTCTACGAACATTGGATTTTCACAGAACATCACAATAATCTGTATTTTATTTATCGTTGAATATACTCCTCAAAAAAATTAAGTGATCTGTTGTCATTTTCGAATGACCATATCTCAGCTAAGAACGATTAAATGCAATCGATCGAGTGATCATTTTAAAAAATGAATTCATCTCTTCAAAATGATCACCTATTCAATTTGATTTAACTGTTTTTAAATGGCGAGTGCTCCTTTAATTTTTTTGAATAATGTGTTATCTTTAATGGCTGATCGATGTTAATCGATTTCCTTTAGATATTTTTAATATGTATTTTCATTGTAAATACAATTCAGTCTGTGCGCGCATAGAGATAAGACGTGTCTTTTACTTTTTACGTAAACGTATCATGTTCAGGAATAGTTTCTCATTGCGTCTTTGGTTATCCTCGATTAAATTAAGGAGCGCTTTTGCGTCATCCTCTCATCGTTGAGGTAAAAGAGCTCTCTTAGGTTGAGATTTTAGTTATTATTGATTATCGCATTATCGTTTTACTTTCTTGTTGAGGTTTCGGCTTATTCCTCAGATATTACGAGTTTTTGTGCCGGAACTTTCCCAGTTAAATTCCTATTTAAAATGAAGCTCGTTACCGATTTCGAATCGATTATTCATTTATTTCGAGTTATTTGGTGTTCGGAATTATATCCGTTCAGACTATTTCGTTACAATGGCTTACGTTGTCTTCTTGATTACTTTAAACTCGTTCGTTTTAAGATAGCCCATACACCTGTTAAGCTCAATATAAGCTCAATATAATTGTTGCAATGTCCTTCGAATAGGATTCTTTGGTTTATTCTACTTACATTAGATTTTGTCAAAGGGTTGCATCTATTTTAATAAATATCTTCAGTAAGAAAACTTCAATTCAACCTATACAATACTCTTTATTATCAATCCTGATCCCCCCCCCCCCCAATCATATTTCCGTTTTAAAGATATGCAAAAATCCATTTTTTTCCAAATTCTACAGCAGAATACCGCCTTAATTTTTAAATTTTCATATGAATTGACTGTTTATACGACCCTCACTTTATGTATAACATCAACGGGTTACTGGTCTTACAGGGCTAATTAGATAGCTGATCAAAATCAGGGTTAAGCAGTAATGACTAATTTTATCGACTTTGATTACTGATTACTTCTGTAATCAGCAATATAATGGTTTTTAACTATGTAAAAATGTATTTTAATCTTTTAATCAAGTGATTCTAACAGTATCTTGTCAAAACTACAATAGTAAACATTAATTTTTTGTTTCCGATTACTGATATCAAAAGTAATCAAATAATTGTTATTCAAATATTTTTTTCGCCGACCTCTGATCAAAATATTAAATTGAAAGTGAAAATTTGCACAAGGGTAGTAACGGTAATGTAATTAACATTCTATGTGTATGACCACTGTGCAAATGAGCAGTTCGAAAGTCGCAACTCTTCTTTCGGAACACTACCCAAATTTTTTGGTATTTCTGTCCGAAAGTAGTCATATTTATATATTTAAGATGTACAAAAGTTCACCTAATTTATATAATATACAACTTTTTGATTTTTGTAATCGTACTGACAGAGCTGTGAGCAAGATACTTATCAAAGAGTAATTAGTTTGTTCATATTATAGTGAAAATAAATTATATGAAATCTGAACGTTGTCCGGTGACATTAACACGTGCCACCGAACGATCAAACTTTTAAATGTAAATAATATTGACTTTTTCGGGGTTTTTCTGTTTTAATTTTTTTCCACGTGAAATGGTTAAAATGAGATATTAAATAGCATCTATTGATAGTTCATAGTTTCTTTTAAAGGGAATATCAAAAAGTTTGGTTTTGAAACTCGTGTATTGTAATTATTAATTGATGAAATTAAAGGGTAATTGATAATGTTGAGATTTCACCGTTGCGTTGAACTCATGCGCCATCTACTTATATACTTTATCAATTACTAGTTTTCATCATGGATGAAGTAACAATAATGAAATCACATAAATCGTAAATCATAATTCTTTAATTTCATCATTTTCACAATTTCAATAAACACATTCAAAACCAAAAATTTTGATATTCCCCATGAAAACTTTCTATTTATCCCTGAAGAGAAACTGTGAACTATTAATAGATGCTACTTAATATTTTATTTTTACCGTCTCATGTGGTAAATAACTAAAACAGTAAAAAACCTCAAAAAGTCAATGTTATTTTCGTTTAAAAGTTTGATCGCTCGATGGCACGTGTTAATGCCATCGGACAATGCTCAAATTTCATATAATTTATTTTTTCTATAATATGAATAACAGTTTGGTGGAAATCAAACGAAATAAAAAATCACCAAATCAACTGACGCCCTAATACACATGAATAATAAATGTTTTATAGATTACGAAGACTTTTATTGTCAAACCACAGAAATATTTGTTATATTTAGAGGCTAATCTGGGGTTGATGAATATGCCATAATAGTAGTTTATGCAAAAAGAGTGTGAAGTGACACTTCACCCATGAGATTCCTCCAGTCTGCGAAGGTCGAGCTCGCGTTATACATACAACATTTTATGTAATTTTTTGCGTTAAACCAGTGAGAGAGAAAGCATTTTCTATACGTGAAGTTGCACTTCACACAACGAAAATTCTTCTCCACGCATGTGTTTTAAGCACACAATTGCATAAAAGAATTTTGAGCTGCATTATTTTTTGAGAAAAGAAACTGAAAAACCATTCATGGAAAAAATATGCAATGGGAATTCACTTAAGAATGAACAGCTAAAGGCTGACAAAATTCATATGAAAAATGATAAACCCTCATTTTTAATCGACATCTTAGTGGAAAAGTCGAATTGAAAATTGTTTTAAGGACCAGCTGCAAACAGTGTAGCTCACATAATTTCGCCTTGGTTACTATTTGAACTGAAACAATCAGGCTCTAATTTCTATCCGTAGATGTTATCTTCATCACACGCAAAAAATTAAACTAAATATCGGAAGTTTCGGTTTCAGTTTGAAATTTTAGTTAAAATTTCTGTTTAATGGGTAACCTCTCTTAACTCGTCATCTGATACGGATCGCGTTTCACTCGACGATGAATTTTTCCGCTGGGGTTGCAGCAAGCTGTTAAACTTCCAAATAAAGTTTCTATGCATCG